>JBBBDQ010000769.1:4755000-4792544 GCA_037127315.1 Ascarosepion bandense | reverse complement strand
CCGTCTTTTTGTATTGTGTAGGTGTATGAATTGATGTATATATTCTTTATTCCGTGTGTGTGTATTGTGTAGATGTATGAATTGATGTATGTATTTTTATTCCGTGTGTTTGTATTGTGTTGATGTATGATTTGATATATGTATTCTTTATTCCGTGTGTTTGTATTGTGTAGATGTATGATTTGTTGTATGTATTCTCTATTCCGTATTTTTGTATTGGGTAGATGTATGAATTGATGTATGTATTCTTTATTCCGTGTGTTTGTATTGTGTAGATGTATGATTTGATATATGTAGTCCTTATTCCGAGTTTTTGTGTTGTGTAGATGCATGAATTTATGTATGTATTCTTTATTCCGTGTGTTTGTATTGTGTAGGTGTATGAATTGATGTATGTATTCTTTATTCCGTGTGTTTGTATTGTGTAGATGTATGAATTGATGTATGTATTCTTTATTCCGTGTGTTTGTATTGTGTAGGTGTATGAATTGATGTATATATTCTTTATTCCGTGTGTTTGTATTGTGTAGATATATGAATTGATGTACGTATTCTTTATTCCGTGTGTTTGTATTGTGTTAATGTATGATTTGATATAGGTATTCTTTATTCCGTGTGTTTGTATTGTGTAGATGTATGATTTGTTGTATGTATTCTTTATTCCGTGTTTTTGTATTGTGTAGATGTATGAATTGATGTATGTATTCTTTATTTCGTGTGTTTATATTGTGTCGTTGTATGATTTGATATATGTATTCTTTATTCCGTGTTTTTGTTTTGTGTAGATGTATGATTTGTTGTATGTATTCTTTATTCCGTGTTTTTGTATTGTGTAGATGTATGAATTGATGTATGTATTCATTATTCCCTGTGTTTGTATTGTGTAGATGTATGAATTGATGTATGTATCCTTTATTCCGTGTGTTTGTATTGTGTAGATGTATGATTTGATATATGTATTCTTTATTCTGTGTGTTTGTATTGTGTAGATGTATGATTTGTTGTATGTATTCTTTATTCCATGTTTTTGTATTGTGTAGATGTATGAATTGATTTATGTATTCTTTATTCCGTGTGTTTGTATTGTGTAGATGTATGAATTAAAGTATATATTCTTTATTCCGTGTGTTTGTATTGTGTAGATGTATAATTTGATATATGTAGTCTTTATTCCGTGTGTTTGTATTGTGTAGATGTATGATTTGTTTTGTGTATTCTTTATTCCGTGTGTTTGTATTGCGTAGATGTATGATTTGTTGTGTGTATTCTTTATTCCGTGTGTTTGTATTGTGTAGATGTATGAATTGATGTATATATTCTTTATTCCGTGTGTTTGTATTGTGTAGATGTATGATTTGATATATGTAGTCTTTATTCCGTGTGTTTGTATTGTGTAGATGTATGATTTGATATATGTATTCTTTATTCCGTGTGTTTTATTGTGTAGATGTATGAATTGATGTATGTATTCTTTATTCCGTGTGTTTGTATTGTGTAGATGTATGATTTGATATATGTTTTCTTTATTCTGTGTGTTTGTATTGTGTAGATGTATGAATTGATGTATGTATTTTTTCATTCCGTGTGTTTGTATTGTGTAGATGTATGAATTGATGTATGTATTCTTTATTCCGTGTGTTTGTATTGTGTAGATGTATGAATTGATGTATGTATTCTTTATTCCGTGTGTTTGTATTGTGTAGTTGTATGAATTGATGTATGTATTCTTTATTCCGTGTGTTTGTATTGTGTAGATGTATAATTTGATATATGTAGTCTTTATTCCGTGTGTTTGTATTGTGTAGATGTATGATTTGTTGTGTGTATTCTTTATTCCGTGTGTTTGTATTGCGTAGATGTATGATTTGTTGTGTGTATTCTTTATTCCATGTGTTTGTATTGTGTAGATGTATGAATTGATGTATATATTCTTTATTCCGTGTGTTTGTATTGTGTAGATGTATGATTTGATATATATAGTCTTTATTCCGTGTGTTTGTATTGTGTAGATGTATGATTTGATATAGAGGTTTTCTTTATTCCGTGTGTTTGTATTGTGTAGATATATGAATTGATGTATGTATTCTTTATTCCGTGTGTTTGTACTGTGTAGATGTATGAATTGATGTATGTATTCTTTATTCCGTGTGTTTGTATTGTGTAGATGTATGATTTGATATATGTTTTCTTTATTCTGTGTGTATGTATTGTGTAGATGTATGAATTGATGTATGTATTTTTTCATTCCGTGTGTTTGTATTGTGTAGATGTATGAATTGATGTATGTATTCTTTATTCCGTGTGTTTGTATTGTGTAGATGTATGAATTGATGTATGTATTCTTTATTCCGTGTGTTTGTATTGTGTAGATGTATGAATTGATGTATGTATTCTTTATTCCGTGTGTTTATATTGTGTCGATGTATGATTTGATATATGTATTCTTTATTCTCGTGTTTGTATTGTGTAGATGTATGATTTGTTGTATGTATTCTTTATTCCGTGGTTTTGTATTGTGTAGATGTATGAATTGATGTATGTATTCTTTATTCCGTGTATGTTTGTATTGTGTTGATGTATGATTTGATATATGTATTCTTTATTCCCTGTGTTTGTATTGTGTAGATGTATGAATTGATGTATGTATCCTTTATTCCGTGTGTTTGTATTGTGTAGATGTATGATTTGATATATGTATTCTTTATTCTGTGTGTTTGTATTGTGTAGATGTATGATTTGTTGTATGTATTCTTTATTCCATGTTTTTGTATTGTGTAGATGTATGAATTGATTTATGTATTCTTTATTCCGTGTGTTTGTATTGTGTAGATGTATGAATTAAAGTATATATTCTTTATTCCGTGTGTTTGTATTGTGTAGATGTATAATTTGATATATGTAGTCTTTATTCCGTGTGTTTGTATTGTGTAGATGTATGATTTGTTGTGTGTATTCTTTATTCCGTGTGTTTGTATTGCGTAGATGTATGATTTGTTGTGTGTATTCTTTATTCCGTGTGTTTGTATTGTGTAGATGTATGAATTGATGTATATATTCTTTATTCCGTGTGTTTGTATTGTGTAGATGTATGATTTGATATATGTAGTCTTTATTCCGTGTGTTTGTATTGTGTAGATGTATGATTTGATATATGTATTCTTTATTCCGTGTGTTTGTATTGTGTAGATGTATGAATTGATGTATGTATTCTTTATTCCGTGTGTTTGTATTGTGTAGATGTATGATTTGATATATGTTTTCTTTATTCTGTGTGTTTGTATTCTGTAGATGTATGAATTGATGTATGTATTTTTTCATTCGTGTGTTTGTATTGTGTAGATGTATGAATTGATGTATGTGATGTGTTCCGTGTGTTTTGTATTGTGTAGATGTATGAATTGATGTATGTATTCTTTATTCCGTGTGTTTGTGTGTGGTTATGTGAATTGATGTATGTATTCTTTTATTCCGTGTGTTTGTGTGTAGATGTATAATTTGATATGTATGTAGTCTTTGTTGTGTGTTTGTGTATTGTGTAGATGTATGATTTGTTGTGTGTATTCTTATTCCGTGTGTTTGTATTGCGTAGATGTATGATTTGTTGTGTGTATTCTTTATTCCGTGTGTTTGTATTGTGTAGATGTATGAATTGATGTATATATTCTTTATTCCGTGTGTTTGTATTGTGTAGATGTATGATTTGATATATATAGTCTTTATTCCGTGTGTTTTTGTATTGTGTAGATGTATGATTTGATATATGTTTTCATTCTGTGTGTTTGTATTGTGTAGATATATGAATTGATGTATGTATTCTTTATTCCGTGTGTTTGTACTGTGTAGATGTATAGTTGTTGATGTATGTATTCTTTATTCCGTGTGTTTGTGTGTGTAGATGTATGATTTGATATATGTTTTCTTTATTCTGTGTGTATGTATTGTGTAGATGTATGAATTGATGTATGTATTTTTCATTCCGTGTGTTTGTATTTGTGTAGATGTATGAATTGATGTGTATTCTTTATTCCGTGTGTTTGTGTGTGTAGATGTATGAATTGATGTATGTATTCTGTGTGTGTGTGTTTGTATTGTGTAGATGTATGAATTGATGTATGTATTCTTTATTCCGTGTGTTTATATTGTGTCGATGTATGATTTGATATATGTATTCTTTATTCCGTGTGTTTGTATTGTGTAGATGTATGATTTGTTGTATGTATTCTTTATTCCGTGGTTTTTGTGTGTGTAGATGTATGAATTGATGTATGTATTCTTTATTCCGTGTGTTTATTGTGTTGATGTATGATTTGATATGTATTCTTTATTCCGTGTGTTTGTATTGTGTAGATGTATGATTTGAAATAATTATTTTTTATTCCTTGTTTTTGTATTGTGTAGATGTATGAATTGATGTATGTATTCTTTATTCCGTGTGTTTGTTTGTGTAGGTGTAAGAATTGATGTATGTAATTCTTTATTCCGTGTGTTTGTATTGTGTAGATGTATGATTTGATATATGTAGTCTTTATTCCGTGTTTTTGTATTGTGTACATGTATGAATTGATGTATGTATTCTGTATTCCGTGTGTTTGTATTGTTTAGTTGTATGAATTGATGTATGTATTCTTTATTCCGTGTGTTTGTATTATGTAGATGTATGAATTGATATATGTATTCTTTATTCCGTGTTTTTGTATTGTGTAGGTGTATGAATTGATGTATATATTCTTTATTCCGTGTGTTTGTATTGTGTAGATGTATGAATTGATATATGTATTCTTTATTCCGTGTGTTTGTATTGTGTTGATGTATGATTTGATATATGTATTCTTTATTCCGTGTGTTTGTATTGTGTAGATATATGAGTTGTTGTATGTATTCTTTATTCCGTGTTTTTGTATTGTGTAGATGTATGAATTCATGTATGTATTCTTTATTCCTTGTGTTTATATTGTGTCGATGTATGATTTGATATATGTATTCTTTATTCTGTGTGTTTGTATTGTGTAGATGTATGTTTTGTTGTATGTATTCTTTATTCCGTGTTTTTGTATTGTGTAGGTGTATGAATTGATGTATATATTCTTTATTCCGTGTGTTTGTATTGTGTAGATGTATGAATTGGTGTATGTATTTTTCATTCCGTCTTTTTGTATTTGTGTAGGTGTATGAATTGATGTATATATTCTTTATTCTGTCTGTGTGTATTGTGTAGATGTATGAATTGATGTATTCTTTATTCCGTGTGTTTGTATTGTGTTGATGTATGATTTGATATATGAAGCCTTTATTCCGTGTGTTTGTATTGTGTAGATGTATGATTTGTTGTATGTATTCTCTATTCCGTATTTTTGTATTGTGTAGATGTATGAATTGATGTATGTATTCTTTATTCCGTGTGTTTGTATTGTGTAGATGTATGATTTGATATATGTAGTCCTTATTCCGTGTTTTTGTGTTGTGTAGATGCATGAATTGATGTATGTATTTCCTTATTCCGTGTGTTTGTATTGTGTAGATGTATGAATTGATGTATGTATTCTTTATTCCGTGTGTTTATATTGTGTCGATGTACCTTTTGATATATGTATTCTTTATTCCGTGTGTTTGTATTGTGCAGATGTATGATTTGTTGTATGTATTCTTTGTTCCGTGGTTTTGTATTGTGTAGATGTATGAATTGATGTATGTATTCTATTCCGTGTGTTTGTATTGTGTTGATGTATGATTTGATATATGTATTCTTTATTCCGTGTGTTTGTATTGTGTAGATGTATGATTTGTTGTATGTATTCTTTATTCCGTGTTTTTGTATTGTGTAGATGTATGAATTGATGTATGTGTCTTTTATTCCGTGTGTTTGTTTTGTGTAGGTGTATGAATTGATGTATGTATTCTTTATTCCGTGTGTTTGTATTGTGTAGATGTATGATTTGATAGATGTAGTCTTTATTCCGTGTTTTTGTATTGTGTGTAGATGTATGAATTGATGTATGTATTCTTTATTCCGTGTGTTTGTATTGTGTAGGTGTATGAATTTGATGTATGTATTCTTTATTCTGGGTGTGTTTGTAAGCTTGTGTAGATGTATGAATTGATGTATGTATTCTTTATTCCGTGTGTTTGTATTGTGTAGGTATGAATTGATGTATATATTCTTTATTCCGTGTGTTTGTATTGTGTAGATATATGAATTGATGTATGTATTCTTTATTCCGTGTGTTTGTATTGTGTTAATGTATGATCGATATAGGTATTCTTATTCCGTGTGTTTGTATTGTGTAGATGTATGATTTGTTGTATGTATCTTTTATTCTGTGTTTTTGTATTTCTTGTAGATGTATGAATTGATGTAAGTATTCTTTAATTCGTGTGTTTATATTGTGTCGTTGTATGATTTGATATATGTATTCTTTATATTCCGTGTGTTTGTTTTGTGTAGATGTGTGATTGTTGTGTATTCTTTATTCCGTTTTTTGTATTGTGTAGATGTATGAATTGATGTATGTATTCTTTATTCCGTGTGTTTGTATTGTGTAGATGTATGAATTGATGTATGTATTCTTTATTCCGTGTGTTTGTATTGTGTAGATGTATGATTTGATATATGTATTCTTTATTCTGTGTGTTTGTATTGTGTAGATGTATGATTTGTTGTCTGTATTCTTTATTCCGTGTTTTTGTATTGTGTAGATGTATGAATTGATTTATGTATTCTTTATTCCGTGTGTTTGTATTGTGTAGATGTATGAATTAATGTATATATTCTTTATTCCGTGTGTTTGTATTGTGTTGATGTATAATTTGATATATGTAGTCTTTATTCCGTGTGTTTGTATTGTGTAGATGTATGATTTGTTGTGTGTATTCTTTATTCCGTGTGTTTGTATTGCGTAGATGTATGATTTGTTGTGTGTATTCTTTATTCCGTGTGTTTGTATTGTGTAGATGTATGAATTGATGTATATATTCTTTATTCCGTGTGTTTGTATTGTGTAGATGTATGATTTGATATATGTATTCTTTATTCCGTGTGTTTGTATTGTGTAGATGTATGAATTGATGTATGTATTCTTTATTCCGTGTGTTTGTATTGTGTAGATGTATGATTTGATATATGTTTTCTTTATTCTGTGTGTTTGTATTGTGTAGATGTATGAATTGATGTATGTATTTTTTCATTCCGTGTGTTTGTATTGTGTAGATGTATGAATTGATGTATGTATTTTTATTCCGTGTGTTTGTATTGTGTAGATGTATAATTTGATATATGTAGTCTTTATTCCGTGTGTTTGTATTGTGTAGATGTATGATTTGTTGTGTGTATTCTTTATTCCGTGTGTTTGTATTGCGTAGATGTATGATTTGTTGTGTGTATTCTTTATTCCGTGTGTTTGTATTGGGTAGATGTATGAATTGATGTATATATTCTTTATTCCGTGTGTTTGTATTGTGTAGATGTATGATTTGATATATATAGTCTTTATTCCGTGTGTTTGTATTGTGTAGATGTATGATTTGATATATGTTTTCTTTATTCCGTGTGTTTGTATTGTGTAGATATATGAATTGATGTATGTATTCTTTATTCCGTGTGTTTGTATTGTGTAGATGTATGAATTGATGTATGTATTCTTTATTCCGTGTGTTTATATTGTGTCGATGTATGATTTGATATATGTATTCTTTATTCCGTGTGTTTGTATTGTGTAGATGTATGATTTTTTGTATGTATTTTTATTCCGTGGTTTTGTATTGTGTAGATGTATGAATTGATGTATGTATTCTTTATTCCGTGTGTTTGTATTGTGTTGATGTATGATTTGATATATGTATTCTTTATTCCGTGTGTTTGTATTGTGTAGATGTATGATTTGTAGTATGTATTCTTTATTCCGTGTTTTTGTATTGTGTAGATGTATGAATTGATGTATGTATTTTTATTCCGTGTGTTTGTTTTGTGTAGGTGTATGAATTGATGTATGTATTCTTTATTCCGTGTGTTTGTATTGTGTAGATGTATGATTTGATATATGTAGTCTTTATTCCGTGTTTTTGTATTGTGTAGATGTATGAATTGATGTATGTATTCTTTATTCCGTGTGTTTGTATTGTTTAGTTGTATGAATTGATGTATGTATTCTTTATTCCGTGTGTTTGTATTATGTAGATGTATGAATTGATGTATGTATTCTTTATTCCGTGTTTTTGTATTGTGTAGGTGTATGAATTGATGTATATATTCTTTCTTCCGTGTGTTTGTATTGTGTAGATGTATGATTTGATATATGTATTCTTTATTCCGTGTGTTTGTATTGTGTAGATGTATGAGTTGTTGTATGTATTCTTTATTCCGTGTTTTTGTATTGTGTAGATGTATGAATTCATGTATGTATTCTTTATTCCTTGTGTTTATATTGTGTCGATGTATGATTTGATATATGTATTCTTTATTCCGTGTGTTTGTATTGTGTAGATGTATGATTTGTTGTATGTATTCTTTATTCCGTGTTTTTGTATTGTGTAGATGTATTAATTCATGTATGTATTCTTTATTCCGTGTGTTTGTATTGTGTAGATGTATGAATTGATATATGTATTCTTTATTCCGTGTGTTTGTATTGTGTTGATGTATAATTTGATATATGTATTCTTTATTCCGTGTGTTTGTATTGTGTAGATGTATGTTTTGTTTTATGTATTCTTTATTCCGTGTTTTTGTTTTGTGTAGATGTATGAATTGATGTATGTATTCTTTATTCCGTGTGTTTGTATTGTGTAGATGTATGAATTGATGTATGTATTCTTTATTCCGTGTTTTGGTATTGTGTAGGTGTATGAATTGATGTATGTATTCTTTATTCCGTGTGTTTGTATTGTGTAGATATATGTATTGATGTATCTATTCTTTATTCCGTGTTTTTGTATCGTGTAGATGTATGAATTGATGTATGTATTCTTTATTCCGTGTGTTTGTATTGTGTAGGTGTATGAATTGATGTATGTATTCTTTATTCCGTGTTTTTGTATTATGTAGATGTATGAATTGATGTATGTATTCTTTATTCCGTGTGTTTGTTTTGTGTAGGTGTATGAATTGATGTATGTATTCTTTATTCCGTGTGTTTGTATTGTGTAGATGTATGATTTGATATATGTAGTCTTTATTCCGTGTTTTTGTATTGTGTAGATGTATGAATTGATGTATGTATTCTTTATTCCGTGTGTTTGTATTGTGTAGGTGTATGAATTGATGTATGTATTCTTTATTCCGTGTGTTTGTATTGTGTAGATGTATGAATTGATGTATGTATTCTTTATTCCGTGTTTTTGTATTGTGTAGGTGTATGAATTTATGTATATATTCTTTATTCCGTGTGTTTGTATTGTGTAGATGTATGAATTGATGTATTTATTCTTTATTCCGTGTGTTTGTATTGTGTTGATGTATGATTTGATATATGTATTCTTTATTCCGTGTGTTTGTATTGTGTAGATGTATGTTTTGTTGTATGTATTCTTTATTCCGTGTTTTTGTATTGTGTAGATGTATGAATTGATGTATGTATTCTTTATTCCGTGTGTTTATATTGTGTCGATGTATGATTTGATATATGTATTCTTTATTCCGTGTGTTTGTATTGTGTAGATGTATGATTTGTTGTATGTATTCTTTATTCCGTGTTTTTGTATTGTGTAGATGTATGAATTGATGTATGTATTCTTTATTCCGTGTGTTTGTATTGTGTAGATGTATGAATTGATGTATGTATTATTTATTCCGTGTGTTTGTATTGTGTTGATGTGTTATTTGATATATGTATTCTTTATTCCGTGTGTTTGTATTGTGTAGATGTATGTTTTGTTGTATGTACTTTTTATTCCGTGTTTTTGTTTTGTGTAGATGTATGAATTGATGTATGTATTCTTTATTCCGTGTGATTGTATTGTGTAGATGTATGAATTGATGTATGTATTCTTTATTCCGTGTTTTGGTATTGTGTAGGTGTATGAATTGATGTATGTATTCTTTATTCCGTGTGTTTGTATTGTGTAGATATATTTATTGATGTATCTATTCTTTATTCCGTGTTTTTGTATCGCGTAGATGTATGAATTGATGTATGTATTCTTTATTCCGTGTGTTTGTATTGTGTAGGTGTATGAATTGATGTATGTATTCTTTATTCCGTGTGTTTGTATTGTGTAGATGTATGAATTGATGTATGTATTCTTTATTCCGTGTTTTGCTATTGTGTAGGTGTATGAATTGATGTATATATTCTTTATTCCGTGTGTTTGTATTGTGTTGATATATGTATTGATGTATCTATTCTTTATTCCGTGTTTTTGTATCGTGTAGATGTATGAATTGATGTATGTGTTCTTTATTCCGTGTGTTTGTATTGTGTTGATGTATGATTTGATATATGTATTCTTTATTCCGTGTGTTTGTATTGTGTAGATATATGATTTGTTGTATGTATTCTTTATTCCGTGTTTTTGTATTGTGTAGATGTATGAATTGATGTATGTATTCTTTATTCCGTGTGTTTGTATTGTGTAGGTGTATGAATTGATGTATGTATTCTTTATTCCGTGTGTTTGTATTGTGTAGATATATGTATTGATGTATCTATTCTTTATTCCGTGTTTTTGTATCGTGTAGATGTATGAATTGATGTATGTATTCTTTATTCCGTGTGTTTGTATTGTGTAGGTGTATGAATTGATGTATGTATTCTTTATTCCGTGTTTTTGTATTGTGTAGATGTATGAATTGGTGTATGTATTCTTTATTCCGTGTGTTTGTTTTGTGTAGGTGTATGAATTGATTTATGTATTCTTTATTCCGTGTGTCTGTATTGTGTAGATGTATGATTTGATATATGTAGTCTTTATTCCGTGTTTTTGTATTCTGTAGATGTATGAATTGATGTATGTATTCTTTATTCCGTGTGTTTGTATTGTGTAGGTGTATGAATTGATGTATGTATTCTTTATTCCGTGTGTTTGTATTGTGTAGATGTATGAATTCATGTATGTATTCTTTATTCCGTGTTTTTGTATTGTGTAGGTGTATGAATTGATGTATATATTCTTTATTCCGTGTGTTTGTATTGTGTAGATGTATGAATTGATGTATTTATTCTTTATTCCGTGTTTTTGTATTGTGTTGATGTATGATTTGATATATGTATTCTTTATTCCGTGTGTTTGTATTGTGTAGATGTATGATTTGTTGTATGTATTCTTTATTCCGTGTTTTTGTATTGTGTAGATGTATGAATTGATGTATGTATTCTTTATTCCGTGTGTTTATATTGTGTCGATGTATGATTTGATATATGTATTCTTTATTCCGTGTGTTTGTATTGTGTAGATGTATGATTTGTTGTATGTATTCTTTATTCCGTGTTTTTGTATTGTGTAGATGTATGAATTGATGTATGTATTCTTTATTCCGCGTGTTTGTATTGTGTAGATGTATGAATTGATGTATGTATTCTTTATTCCGTGTGTTTGTATTGTGTAGATGTATGATTTGATATATGTATTCTTTATTCCGTGTGTTTGTATTGTGTAGATGTATGATTTGTTGTATGTATTATTTATTCCGTGTTTTTGTATTGTGTAGATGTATGAATTGATGTATGTATTCTTTATTCCGTGTGTTTGTATTGTGTAGATGTATGAATTGATGTATGTATTCTTTATTCCGTGTGTTTTTATTGTGTAGATGTATGATTTGTTATATGTATTCTTTATTCCGTGTGTTTGTATTGTGTAGATGTATGATTTGTTGTGTGTATTCTTTATTCCGTGTGTTTGTATTGCGTAGATGTATGATTTGTTGTGTGTATTCTTTATTCCGTGTGTTTGTATTGTGTAGATGTATGAATTGATATATGTAGTCTTTATTCCGTGTGTTTGTATTGTGTAGATGTATGATTTGATATATGTTTTCTTTATTCCGTGTGTTTGTATTGTGTAGATGTATGAATTGATGTATGTATTCTTTATTCCGTGTGTTTTTATTGTGTAGATGTATGAATTGATGTATGTATTCTTTATTCCGTGTGTTTGTATTGTGTAGATGTATGATTTGATATATGTAGTCTTTATTCCGTGTGTTTGTATTGTGTAGATGTATGTATTGATGTATGTATTCTTTATTCCGTGTGTTTGTATTGTGTAGATGTATGATTTGATATGTGTATTCTTTATTCCGTGTGTTTGTATTGTTTAGATATATGATTTGATATATGTATTCTTTATTCCGTGTGTTTGTATTGTGTAGATGTATGAATTGATGTATGTATTCTTTATTCTGTGTGTTTGTATTGTGTAGATGTATGAATTGATGTATGTATTCTTTATTCCGTGTGTTTGTATTGTGTACATGTATGATTTGATATATGTAGTCTTTATTCCGTGTGTTTGTATTGTGTAGATGTATGATTTGTTGTGTGTATTCTTTATTCCGTGTGTTTGTATTGTGTTGATGTATGATTTGTTGTGTGTATTCTTTATTCCGTGTGTTTGTATTGTGTAGATGTATGATTTGTTGTGTGTATTCTTTAATCCGTGTGTTTGTATTGTGTAGATGTATGAATTGATGTATGTATTCTTTATTCCGTGTTTTTGTATTGTGTAGTTGTATGAATTGATGTATGTATTCTTTATTCCGTGTGTTTGTATTGTGTACGTGTATGAATTGATGTATGTATTCTTTATTCCGTCTTTTTGTATTGTGTATATGTATGATTTGATATATGTATTCTTTATTCTGTGTGTTTGTATTGTGTAGATGTATGATTTGTTGTATGTATTCTTATTCCGTGTTTTTGTATTGTGTAGATGTATGAATTGATGTATGTATTCTTTATTCCCTGTGTTTGTATTGTGTAGATGTATGATTTGATATATGTATTCTTTATTCCGTGTGTTTGTATTGTGTAGATGTATGAATTGATGTATGTATTCTTTATTCCGTGTGTTTGTATTGTGTAGATGTATGAATTGATGTATGTATTCTTTATTCAGTGTGTTTGTATTGTGTAGATGTATGACTTGATAGATGTATTCTTTATTCCGTGTGTTTGTATTGTGTAGATGTATGAATTGATGTATGTATTCTTTATTCCGTGTGTTTGTATTGTGTTGATGTATGAATTGATGTATGTATTCTTTATTCCGTGTGTTTGTATTGTGTAGATGTATGATTTGATATATGTATTCTTTATTCTGTGTGTTTGTATTGTCTAGATGTATGATTTGTTGTATGTATTCTTTATTCCGTGTTTTTGTATTGTGTAGATGTATGAATTGATATATGTTTTCTTCATTCCGTGTGTTTGTATTGTGTAGATGTATGATTTGATATATGTATTCTTTATTCCGTGTGTTTGTATTGTGTAGATGTATGAATTGATGTATGTATTCTTTATTCCGTGTGTTTGTATTGTGTAGATGTATGAATTGATGTATGTATTCTTTATTCCGTGTGTTTGTATTGTGTAGATGTATGATTTGTTGTGTGTATTCTTTATTCCGTGTGTTTGTATTGTGTAGATGTATGATTTGTTGTGTGTATTCTTTATTCCGTGTGTTTGTATTGTGTAGATGTATGAATTGATGTATGTATTCTTTATTCCGTGTTTTTGTATTGTGTACGTGTATGAATTGATGTATGTATTCTTTATTCCGTGTGTTTGTATTGTGTAGGTGTATGAATTGATGTATGTATTCTTTATTCCGTGTGTTTGTATTGTGTAGATGTATGATTTGATATATGTAGTCTTTATTCCGTGTGTTTGTATTGTGTAATTGTATGATTTGTTGTATGTATTCTTTATTCCGTGTTTTTGTATTGTGTAGATGTATGAATTGATGTATTTATTCTTTATTCCGTGTGTTTGTATTGTGTAGATGTATGAATTGATGCATGTATTCTTTATTCCGTGTGTTTGTATTGTGTAGGTGTAATGTTTTGCTGTATGTATTATTAAATTTTTGACACTTCCGTTTAGAACTTAACTCGTGTTTGCCTTCAAGTAACCGATTTGCTTTCTTTTAAATCCCGTTTTTCAAATGTTCTGAGTGAAATTAACTTTTATGTATTTGTTTTCCACGGTCTGAATGAAGCATTTCATATTCTTGCTATTGTCGAAATAAATTCTGGATTTATTACCGTTTAAGTATGTGTTTTCTTTCATTATTTCATATTGCTCCAGATAATATCCACTCAGCTCTCTATTTTTATCTATTCAATATTTTATATTGTTTAGATTAAATTTTTGATTATTCACTCCGTTTTTTACGACATAAATATATATATATATATATATATATATATATATATATATATATATATATCGTAAATAATATTTGCTTATTTTTGGAGCAGGAAAAAAATGTACAGTAATTTTTAGCAACACAGCTTTCCGGTTACATTTGTTTCCATAACTCACATCCCTAAAGTTGACCTCGGAAAGAGGCTGAAAGTACTTGGGTACTTTAAGAAAAGCATGCAGATAACATCTCTCAACGTTACTGCTAATTTCTGACATCTTTTGATTGTAATACGCGAAAGATTATCAGTGAGTATGAACGGATTTTATTAAAAATTAGCAAACAAATTGTTTGCAATTTATTTAATCTGTCATGTTTAAAAGAATATTTGCTGCCTATACACACACACACACACACACACACACACACACACACACATATATATATATATATGCGTGTGTGTTATATGTGTGTGTACATTAATATAAATATATTCTATCTCTCTCTCTCTCTCTCTCTCTCTCTCTCTCTCTCTCTCTCTCTCTCTGCAAAGAGAAGTTAACATACCTGCATGAAACTCTTGTCATTAAGCAATCTCTAACTTGATAGTCATAACAAGCGGAACACAAATCTGTTTGCCATCCTAAAAGACAGAAGTTGTTTTGCATTTTTATTAGAAACGAAATCACAATATGGTAAAGTTTAACTTAGAACCAACGAATACAAACAATGTGTTGCCAAAAGGATCTTTGTTCTCTTTACCCCGTTACACTTATCGATAATCTTTATTGTTTAAAAAGTACTTTTAGAAGATTATTTAACAAAACCTTAACGTGAAACTGAATGCCGAATTGTAGTAGATAGGAAATTAAGAATTAAAATCACTTTTACAAAAATTCACAATGACGTATGAAATCCTGGTTTTTCCATGTGCTTAAAGATAAAGTCGAAACCGGATTTCGCAAGTAGATGTTAAATTGATTTTCTGACCGATAAAAGCAATTTGCAAGACCAAAAAGGACTTCACGATCCAGTGCGAAAAATCTAAATACTATAAAAGACTCTGGTCAGCGTCAATCAGACAGTCAAGGGATGGAAGCAGCAGAGACGTCAAGCTAAAATGTAATGGGAAAAGCTCAAGTGACCTGGACATTCGTCCGCCTTCTTCTTTCTTTCTCGTGTGCTGATTCCTTTTACTTCTTCTTCTTCATCTAAAGACACTTTTACTGAACAAACACTCATCCATACTTACATACGTACGCATAAACTCTTTTCAGCAAATTACTACTACGAACATTTCTTTATACCCTTAACTTTCTCACTGAAATTTTAACTACTACCTATTCTTATTATTCTGTTCTTTTAATAAATTTTTATTTTAACATGAAAAAAAAATTTTTTTATTCTTACATTTTTCCACGCTATTCCACACAATTCCACACATTCCAACCTTCTGATAATTCTGCATAAAACTTGTAAGTTGTAGTGAGTTCGGCTATGTCTAACACAAGGCTAAATTAAAAAATATTAGCTATCTCCTATAGCTACAGAACTCTTTGGAAACTTAAGAAAAGTATTAATCCAAGTTAGAATTTATTGCAAGAAGAAAAAGGTATAAATTCAATTTCATTTTGTTTAATATGTAAGGAATGGCTTAATATCTAAGAATATTTTTATTAAAATTCTCTAAAATTATCTTTCTAAAAAATAAATAATAAATTACAGTGGTAGATATTTTGTTGAAAATCTAAACCAAAACCAAAATTCGAATATTCTTAAAGTTTTGGCCAATTATTACATTTACATTAATATTACGCCAGATATAATAATATTTTACAAATAAATAATTGCATAAATAAATAGGGTTCATCATTTTTGTTGTTGATTCTAGAACAAACCCAAATGTATAAATGCACTCAATTATTTTTAATAAAAATCAAAAAATAAATTTTTAAGACAATAAAAATTATCGATACAGGATAACAAATAGCCGAGTTAAGAGAACAAGAGAAAAAGTCGCCTTTTTATCACCTGTTTTTGTCTTGGTACGAAGTTCAATCGATTTTTTATAGAAAATGCCTTTCCTTTCCCTCTGAAACGAAAAATATTTTAATTGCACTATGACAGAGTTAAAGGATATTCATGAAAATCACAACCAATATTTTCTCAGTAAAATTTCCCTTCTTTTATTTTATTTTCTTTTATTTTAGTATAAATTCCATGTTAATCGATTAACATGTTAATCCAATAATATATCTAATAAGAAAAATACTTTGTTGTATTTCAAACCGGATTGCATTGATTGAAATAATTTGATTATCAGTAAGATCGATAAAATTGTCAATATTGACAAATCTGTCAAAATAATTATGTTTACTGAAAAATCTTTCAAAAACAGAACTTACTTTCCTGAAACTTTCTTTGAAAAAATTCAGCTGATTTAAAGTTTCATTAAAATGATTCGAAAAAAATATTATTTGTTTTTAGTTTAAAATATCACAAAAATCATTTTTTTTTAACACGGAGATAGGTGTTTTAATGAGGTTTTGATACATCTGTGGACAAATTGATGCTTGGGAAAATTATAAGTGGCAAATAATTGAATAAAAATTTACATGACGAATACGACATGAATGAATATATATATATATATATATATATATATATATATATATATATATATATATATTGTTACGAAAGCCCACCAAACTTTATTCAGAACAAACCCCAGATTTTAGAAGTGCTCTAAATAATAAGTCAGTACATTCAGAAAGTGTGGAAATTGACACCAATAAGATAAAACAGTTTTATTTCGACGTGCATGAATGTAAGTAGATTGTGTATCTTATAAATTCTGTATACTTCCACTCCTGGATCACATGATAGCATGGTGATCTGATTGGATGACTTCCAGACACCCAGATGACCTCGAAACCAAGGTTAGTGACCTGCTTTTGTCCGCACGGATAGAAATCCATATCTGGAAGTAAGAACTCACATGCCAAAACATTAACCCGAAAAGTTTGAATGTGCGAAAGTAGTCTTTGTTCAGAATTCAAACTGAACAGACGGTTCGCTATAATCACGATGGTTATGTTATGAATTTATATGCATAAATCCCGTACAGATATAATGAGATTTCAGAAATAAGAATATTATTCAAAGGAATCAACTTCAGTACACTCACAGTGATAATCACAATGAGATCAAGAAATTATCATCTTGAAAACCAAAAAGAAACAGCATTCAGCTCAACTTCTCGGCAAGATGAAAAGAAAAAAAGAACGAAAGAACATTAAAGCGTGATCTATTTCGCCGATACATCTTTCTATTCAGCAAAGAGAAAAGAAAAAGGGAGAGAAAAAGACAACTGAAGAAATCTGTTTCACCAATAAAACTTTCCATCCGGCGAGGAAAAGAAAAAAGAAGAGAAAAAGAAAAAGGAGGAAACAACGAAGAAATGAGATACACATAAAAGCACTGAAAAGAGAAAAAAAAACTAGAAACTTTTGTAAACCTCAGATAAGTTCATATGTCTACTTTTGATTCCCGTTTAAAATGTATGTCAGTTGATTTTGTATTGCTTGTCAAGTATTGTTCACTTTTCTGATGGAAGAATCCCATTTCTGGTCTCAGATAGAAATCCTCATCATATTCCCATTGCTCGGACCATTTTCTTTAATTTTTTTTTATTCTGAATTACCTAAGATTTATTTTTATTTTCTTATCTTTATATACACGAAATAAAATATTTATTTAATCCCCTGCTTCTTCACTTTTGTCACTTGTTTTCCATTGTGTTCATTTGTGAATCACTTCCGTCTCGTTGGTCGTGTCTAGCCGAATCGGAAAGAGACTCGTATTTTAATTTTTTTATATGTTGCGTACCTCCCAGTGTTGTTATATTAGTAATATAGCTGGTTTGTAACAAGATAGATAGATAGATAGATAGATAGATAGATAGATAGATAGATAGATAGATAGATAATCTCATTCACGTACATACTAACGTTACTGACCCATAAACGCATGCATTCATGCATTTACCTATGATTCTCTAATACACTTATTCTAAATAGAAAATCACCCATGGCTTCATACTTGTATACATTATTTCAGTACAATTTTGAACGGAATTTTATTTCGTTTTGTCATTCACACATATACTAATGTTACCGACATATAAACACACTTAATTCTATAGTTTAAATATATTTTACACATGCATAAGTTTTTGTGTTATGTCATTTCAGTCGTTGTAAAAAAAATATCTTGTTTTGGTTAAAAATAAAACCATATAATTCTCTTTTAATTGTCAGCGTCGCAAAATTCCACAAGAAACAAAGACAACTTTATTTCTGGGAATTTTGTCTCTCTTTTTTCCCAGGGGTGGCTGTCCCTAGGTGTCATAAAATCCCTCATGTCTGGGGAGAGTCTGTTCCTTAGACAGCTGTCATTTTATCAAAGTATATGATGCACTAAACCCCAAAATCTATAAATAACACTATTTGTCATGCATCATAAGTCGTTTAAAATTTCTCTCTTCTTTAGTATATATCATGCAAAGTTTTAAATGTTTTCTCCATCTTCTGTTCATGTCATGCAACGTTCGAAATGTATTTCTTCTTGTTTATATCATGCCACGGTTTAAATGTCTTTCTTCTTTTTCTGTTTATATTATATAATGTTTTACATATACGGGGTTTGCAGCACCCCTTAAAGGTTTTTTTTCTTCCATATAATGTGTTAGTGTGCATATATGGGGTTCGCAGGATCCCTTACGGTTTCCTTTTATGCAACATTTTCGTGTACTTATAGGGTTCGCAGCACCCCTTAGGGTTTGAGTGTTTGTTTTATGACTTTGTTCTTCGTGGCTATTATTCTTCTCTCCACAATAGGAGGTTTTAGTGTTTCCTCAATAGACGTCGAATTTCAGTCAGCTAAGTGCCATACGTGATACACGCTTGGGCGATCATGTCTCGAAAGAGACATGACTGACTGGGCAGAAGATTATGCCGCAGTAGGTTGCCATTGCTTTCTGCGGTAGACTGGTTGCCGACCAAGGCTATAGAACCCAATCTGTCCTGTTATTTAACCCATAACTAGAAGGAATAGACGGATTAATACCTTTCCCAAGGGTATTTGCGCGTAAGTGAATGCAATGAATTCAGCTGGAATTCGAACTCGGTTCCCCGATTTCTCGTTCCGAGCCGATATCCAATGCACCACAACGCACATCCCGAATTTACTTCTTCTTTTATTGCTAATTCTAATTTAATTTCTTCTTCGTCTTGTCACGACCTGACTAAATGCAAATCACCACATGACCTTCGCTTTTCGAACCGTTGCATACTCGTCAAAACATCATTAATTGACTTGTTCTTTTGTTTCTTAAATCTCTATATCGCTGCTACTATTGCAGCAATAATTACCAATGTACTTATCAATGCCGACTAACTTATTAAGATCTCTTTATTATTTTCCCATACCATACTTTTTTTCCCCAAAACATTTCATCTTTCCTCTGATTTAGTTTCAATAATGTTGGCATCTTTTCTAGGGTAACTTCCGAAAATCTACCCACTAAAGTTTCCCACAATTCTGTGCAATTTCGTAAACTTTTGTCAATTATCCCCGCAATTGAAGTTTTCTCTTCATTTTTCTCTTTGACTTGGTAATATGGGAATAGGGGTGTGAACTTTCCAAACGCTGAACACCTCATGGGCAGTTTTATCAAGGTCCATAGAATTTTACCCTCAGTTTGCTCGAGGGCTTTCCCCTGCATACCTTGGACAGATCAATCGACCCTTATATGGCTACTGCCTATACTCCATCAGGTATACTGACAGTTTGTGGCATCATTGTTTTTGTTAATACCTTTACCTGGCAAGTTTTCTTTATACCCTTTCAATCGTCTTTGAATATCTCAAGTACACATAATCTGTAATTACCCGTCACATATATAAAACTTAATGAAGTACACGTCCCTAAAGCATTATCTTTATACTTCCCTACTTCTTCTGTTGTTAGCATCATAAATTTCGTCCTAGCTGAATTCAAAGCTACATATTCCATCTTTATTTGGTATCGCACAACTGGACCTAGACCCTGATCAACTCGAGGGTAGGGAGTAGGCAAATTTGATTCGATATACTTAAAAATACTTTCTTTGTCCAGCAGTGGAATGGACAGTAATAGCAGCTATCTCCCTTCTTCTAACAAGGTAACACAACTTAGCGCATTTTGACATTTCCCTGGTTTTATTTTTCAGGGGCGGGGTTTTGTTTTTGTTTTTTTAACAGGAGTCGGTGGAGCTTTTTTTTTCTGAACCCACATAACTTCGTCTCATGCTCTCGACGACCGAACCTGGTGCAACTGAGAATATAAAAATCTGGCGGCAGTCCCCTCTTCGTTTGACAGTCCACTACTTTGTGACCCCCATGGTTACAGATCCAACATACTAAACCCATCCAACCCGGTGTGGGCTTATAAAATTCGTCTCCCGACGACTATTCCCTTCTACCAAGAACCTTTTCCCATTTCTCCAGTTCCTCTTCATCTTGTTAAATCTTTCTATTCTACATGAGAAGCTTTCTTTTCCCCTGCCTACCTACCTTCCGACTCTACCCTTCCCTTTCTTCCCTTTGCTATATCCCATGTTTTTTTGGTTGTTCTTGGATAGTGCAATGGCCGCTGACAGCTTTATCGATGGTCGTTAAATTTTCTAATAATGGAGAAACTCACTTCTTGCGATAATCGTCACTAGAACTTTGTAACAAGAATCCTCTATACAAATTTGTAGACATCAATCAAGTGTCATAAAAAAAAATTTTATCACATAATATCAATTATCAATTTTTCTTGGGTAGTTCCAGAATATCTTACAGCTAGCCGCCAGTGGGTGAACAAGAAAGAAAAATATTCTCTTCACCTTCTCTTTTTCCTTTCTCTTTGGCCTTTCTCTTCTTCGTTTCTCTTCTCATTTCTCTTTCCCTTTCTCTTCTCCCTTTCTCTTCTCCTTTTCTCTTTTTCTTTTCTCTTTTCCATCTCTCTTCTCCCTTTCTATTTTCTGTTTTTCTTCTCCATTTCTCTTCACTCTTTTTTTCTCCATTTCTCTTCTTCATTTCTCTTCTCCGTTTCTCAACACCATTTCTATTTTCCTTTTCTTTTCTTTCTTTCTCTTTTCCCTTTCGTATCTCCATTTCTCTTTTTCCCTTTCTCTTTTCCCTTTCTCTTTTCCCTTTCTCTTCTCGATTTCTCTTCTCCTTTCCTCTACTTTATTTCTCTTCTTCATTTCTCTTCTTTATTTTTCTTTTCCTTTTCTCTTCTCATTTTCCAATGTTAGTTCGAACATTACGGCTGAATGGTGGGTTAAGCCATTTAATGTTATGTCTACATAGTTTCTGCTTATTTCTGCCTAATTTGTTTTTAACAGAGTTTTCTAAACCAGTGTTGAGTTTACTATTTTTCTAAAGTATTTAATTTGAATAGTCAAACATTTCATTATTGCTAAAGTTAGTACTTAAACGAAGTTGGATTAATTTATGTAAGTTATTGATGATTCTATGGGGGTGATTTGATTCCTTATTGATGTATTTATGATTATATGTGTCCTTAGAGTTGGGTTTGCACAGACCATTATTTAAGTCAACGGTGACATCTAGGATATTTACAACTTTAGCGTTAGTGGTGGTAGTTATATATATATCGTGATTTTTGAAAAAGTTAATTAAGCCATTTGAACAAGTTTTGACTTGTTTTACTGAGGATGATTAAGTGACAAACTCTCTCTCTCTCTCTCTCTCTATATATATATATATATATATATATATGTAAACAGTAGCTACTCCGGCATATACGCATCGCTCATTCGATAATGAATTGGAGCACACTAGCTATTGGGCGTGTTTACACGCGCTAAAAAGGCTGCCTTCTTCTGCCGGACGCTCGTGGCACAGGGGTAGAATCGCCGACTGAGCGCCGATTTGGTCTGGTTTCGATCCTGGGTTAGGAAGCGTACGGAGTCTAAGCCGTACTGATGATCTGTAATACAGCGAAACAGATTTGTCTGCGGATGACTGTAGCATATATATGTATTTCATTTTTAAACGAGTTATTTCGCTACCTTGGTTTTTACCATGAGTGTTGTCTCGGGGAGCTGAGTTAGAATTCCAGCTGAATCCATTGTATTCACTTACGCGCAAATACCCTTGGGATAGGTATTAATCAGTCTCTTCCCTCCAGTTATGGGTTAAATAACAGGACAGATTGAGTTCTATAGGCTTAGCTGGCAACCAGTCTATCCTAGAAAGCAATGGCAACCTACTGCGGGATAATCTTCTGCCCAGTCAGTCATGTCTCTTTCGAGACATGATCGCCCAAGCGTGTATCACGTATGGCACTTAACTGACTGACTGTTGTCTTTAGGCGATTTTTAATAACTTTTAATAGTTATTAAAAATTGCCTGAAGACACCACTCATGGTAGAAACCAAGGTAGCGAAATAACTCGTTTAAAAATGAAAAATATTCAAATGTTCTAGAATATAATTGTATAGAACACTTTTTAATACAAATGTGTACTGGTCTAACCCTATTAGGACCAAAAACTAAGTATTAAACAATATATTTATATATATACTACCGGCCTTAATTATTAGGCTATCCAGGTGTTTAAAAAGAATTATGTATTTCATCCTATTTTTTAATATTTATTGCCAAGTGAATAATTGCAAATGAAGATAGAATTGTTCTTTTTCTAATACTGCACAATAACATGTGCATCAAATGAATTTATAAATATCTAATAATTACCTATATTGCTGTTTCATCAATGAATGAATGAAGAAAATTTAGGGTGTTTCGGACGAGTTTATCATTGCTTCCTTGCCTTGTAAAATTTTGCAAAGTAATAATAACAAAAGAACCATTCTATTTTCATTTAGAATTATCCACTTGACAATAAATGCTAAAAATAGTATGAAATAGAGCATTTCTTTTAAAAGACTCGGGTGGCCTAATAACTATGGCCGGTAGTGTATATATATATATATATATATATATATATATATATATAGCCCGGCGTTGCTCGGGTGTAATAAAAGCTTTAAAACTAATCCATGGTCTTGGAGCTCAGACTCTTTGGACGTTGGCACGAAAGACTAAAAAACAATAGTCGTTTCCAGTTAAACCGAAACTGTAGACTGAAAGAAAAATGAATGGATGTAAGTCAAATTTTGATTTCCTGGTAACGACATCAAATTTTCTGCACTATTGTATGAACTGCAACCTTGAAACTTCTGAATATCGTTTCTTATATCTTTGTCTATGAGTGTATCAAATTTGATTAAAATCGGACCACTCCTTCTATAACCCGACTTTTTCGATTATGGATTTTCGATATTTATCGGGGGGACCTCGACACAAAACCTAGCTAAGAACACTCGCAGATGTTTATAGTACAACTGTGTAAATTTTCAAGAAAATCGGTTCAGCAGTTTTGGAGTCTATAGGTAACGGATACACACACATACAGACACACACACACACACACACAAAGTTCCATTTATAAATAAGTTTAGATTAGATATATATGTTTAGAAATTCATGTATCAAAGATTGATACATGAATGAGTGAATTGAGACCTCGCATTATAAAACTATTCAACTCATAGATGAGGGAAATGGTGGATTCATCCCATTCTTAATTGTATTTCTTTTAAAGAGAAATAAATGATTTAACAGAATTTGTATTTGAAAAAAATACTTTCTATAAATATTATTTTGATAATTGTTCTGGCGAGTTTTTCTCTTTGAGATATCAACTTTTAAAAATTAAGCGCAGTACTAGATTGGCAGTTAGATTTCATCATTTTACAGTTGAAATGACCACGTATAACCGTACGTTCTATGCTAACAGTTTCTTCTCACGGATTTTTTGATTGTGGAAAAAGTGATTTAACCCAAAGTTTTGTGAGTTCAGTCCCTGGCCTCGGTGGAAAAAGAAAAACAATTGAGAGTTATCAAGGGCAGTTATTTAAAACTGAGATATTTAAAAACATGGTAAGTGGAATTAGAAAAATCTACCTCCGTGGACTAAGTAACGGTGTTGGTTCGAAATTCTTACAAATATCAACTGAAGAATGCCGGAGTGTATAACGGCCGAAATGCCGTTGACCCAAAGAGTTTTGAGTTCAATACTTGGCTACAGTCAGTCGGTCAGTTAAGACCATACGTGATACATGCTTGAGTAGTCATGTCTCGGAAGAGACATGACTGACTGGGCAGAAGATTTTCCCGCACTAGGTTGCCATTATTTTCTGCGATAGACAGGTTGCCAACATAGCTAAAGAATCTAATCTGCCCTACTATTTAACCCATAGCTGGAGGGAAAAGACGGATTAGTACCTCTTCCAAAGCAGTTGTGCGAAAGTGAATGCAATGAATTCAACTGAAATTTGAACGCAGCACTTCGATTTCTCGTTTCGAGACGATATCCACTGCACTACAACGCACAGAATGATTAACACTTTGTGCTTATATATATATATATATATATATATATATATATATATATATATATATATATATATTAGCAAGGAATAAGTGTAATTTAAATGGCATTTTTAATATAAATTCCAATAACTAAAAAAACAACCGGTTTCGTCCCAGTCTTATCAAGTTTACTCCTGGGAATTAAAATAAGAGACGTTTAAAATAAATAGACTAATGGGTAGAAAAATATGCAAGGAAAACTGGAACCCAATAACAATTCTTAGCCCAGCTAAGAATCCCTCTGTTTACAGAGGGAAGTCTTGCAGGATCTGATGTATTAGTGATATGAAGAGTAAGACCTTGATAACATAGAAAAACGGTCGACACTAAATTCAGAAACACAATTCCTGTTATTTATAATATGCTGTGCAAGAGACGACCCGGATATATTAACTAGTTGGATATTGCCAATCAAGTATTTCATGCGCTGTTTTTTTTCTATCATAATATACGCCTATATATGCCCTGTGAGCATCAGACTCTCCAAGCCCTCCTTCCTCATTACGTGACTCAGAAACTTGAGCTGCTTCTTCTCTTAATGTTAAGTATAAGTTGCTTTTCGTTTCCATTCTTTCCAAAAACTTCGTCGTTGCTCATTGTTTGTTCCATGGTATTTTTAGCATCCTTCTGTAGAATTACATTTCTGTTGCTTCGAGTTTTTTCTTCATCTTTGACGAGAGTGTACAACATTTGCTTCCATACAGAAGGACAGATATCACGTAACAATCCAATATTCTTTTCTTTGTTTACAAGGAAATTTTCTTGTCTGTCAATACGCTATTCAGTTTTTGGAATGCGTCCTCGGTCCAATATGTCTTCGGATTTCAGTGTTGCACTTTCCGTCATGTGTTAGACCACTTCCCATGTATCTAAATTTCTGTACCTGCCTTATTTTAGTATCCCCGACCTGTAGTTGGCATTTTGGCTCTTTTTTTTTTTTTTTTTTTTTTTTTTTTTGGCTGATGATCATGCACTCATTTTTTGTAGTTTATCCTTTTATTAGTTTGTCTATTTATAAAAATAATTTTATTTACAAGTTAATAAAAATATGATAATCTATTTCTATCACTCCCGCCTGAAAATAGTGTCCTACATATGAAACTGTCCGTAGCGGAAAAAAATGGTTCTTTTGTTATATTTCGCATTTTATGGTCTATATTTGTATTTCTAAAATGTTATTTTGAACGCTGACATTTCACTCCGTTAGCCCCTTTGACACATATTTTGGAATTTATGTTTAATATACAGGGTGCGGCAAAATTAACGCCCTTTTTTAGCTGAGTTGGATGAGAAGACATAAAGTAATTCAGTGGCCATCATGATCACCAGTCTTGACACCACCAGGGTTTTTCTTGGGTGGTGTACTGAAAGATCTTTTTTAAAGGCTCAAACATAAAACAATTTGTGATTTTCTTTTCTTCTTTTTTTTTAACAAGTTTCTGGTAAATGTTCTGATATCAATGCAAAAATGTTTCAAATGGTTTGTTTAAGTGTCGCTGTTTCTGCGTTGTATTAAACATGAAGAGGGGAGCATTTTGTAGATGTTAAATAGTTTGTCAAGTCTACCATTCGTCTATTCTTTGAAGATCGCTGCCACACACGATCAAGTGCTCCTGCTGTATATTTAGAGAATCTTGATAAAAGCGAAAGAATAATCAGCAATATTATTGGTTCTGACATGAATATTCCATTGAACATGAATATTCCATTGAACATGCTGTGTCTAATTTTATACTGATCCTTTTCGGCTGTCTAATCAGTTTCTTAGTAGTAAGGAAGGCGCAGTAGTTTTTTTTATAACCCAAGTACTTTCGATCTTTTCCAAGATCATCTTCATGGATAAACTACACAGACGATCCTATTGTAACAGCGATAAATTTAGTATAATATATAATTAGTTTTAAGGGAATTAGTGGGAAATATATTAGTACTTATGAGGATTTTTTAGAACTTTTACATCTTAATTTGAATGCATTTTATTATGATATAAAAGGTTGATATGTTTTAGGCTATTTTATCACGTTCTTTTTTGTTTATGTAATTATTTCTAATGGCTCGTCTAATTTGTTCACCAAAATGTTTTTCTTGGAAGAGTTAACTTTTCTACTGTGTACCAAATTTTGTTTAATATCTTTTATTAATAATCAGGGCATCCACCTTTCTAGTTTAGAGTGCAAGTGTTTATGCTAGTTGGTTTTTATATGAGGAGCTAATAAATATATTATTATTAGTGACTATCAATATATCAAGAAAAAAGGATTTTATATTTTGCATATATTGTTCCTCAAGTTTTTGTACAACTCTTAGTTGTGTATATATATATAAATAAGAAATAATGACAAACCCGTAAAAAAGGAGAGGATAATCCAAAATATTTTATCTAATATAGATAAAAATAGCAAGATCAATGGATATTATCTAGAGCAATATGATATATAGAGAAAAAACTCAACGCATACTTATAAATTCAGAATATATTTCAGCACTTTTAAAAATACAAGCTGCTTCATCAAACCTGAAAAATCAAATAATTTAGCTCAGAATCTATAGTTTACTGTATAGGCTCTTTTCTTTTATGTTTGTGTTGATTATTTCTCCTTTTTGCCTTGATTAATTTTTTGTCTTTGTGAATTTTCTTTCTATAATTTTTGTGAATTTTTTCCTTTGTGAATCTTATTTTTATTTTTCTATATTATTATTTCTAACTTTTAAATTATTTGTGATTGTATTTGTAAATGGAATTATATTAACTGTATAGGCTCGTTTTCTATACTTTTTTTCTTCTTTACTATTTTAGTTCTATTTTCTTCTTTATTTTGGTTATTTTAAGTTTTGTGTATATTGTGTGTATATTATTGTGTGCATATATTGCATCTTAAAGTTGTGTGTTTGTGTGCATTTGTTTTGTGTGCGGTTATATCTATTCTCTTGTTTATTTGTTCTTATATATAGTTTTTCCTTTAAGATTTTTTGTATATGTGAGAGTTGGTGTAGATGTTCTTTAATTTTTGTGACATTTCTGGTATGGTCGCCTTTCAATGTTAAACCGTATTCAGTTCTACCCTTCAACTTTCGTCTCTGTGCTTACCTTAAATTTGGTGGATATTCTGATTTAAATTAAAGCTTCAATACGAATATTTTAGAACGTTTGGAAGTCAATCTGAGTGCACTGCAGAGGATTTGGAAAGAGTTGGATGAATCTAATGGTGATTATGGAGGTACAGCGGCTTGGAAAACTTACTCTGATCGTTCTGATAAGAAAAGTACTCCGGAATTTGTTGGTGAGAGCTTCAGACTCAACATAGAGGCTAACATCAAGTGCCTTGAAGAGACAGTGCTACTCTGGGTCAAGAGGGTGGCTGCTGTAGGAATTTATGTCTGGTAGCAAGAGTTATTATGCCAAACAGGCAGGAAAAACCCAGCTATGGCTGTCGGGCAATTTCTGCGACCACATCATTCCTTATATCTGACCACCTCACTCCCCAGACTGCATCCCCCTTGATTATTATGTGTGGGGTGCAGTTGAGCAAGAAACCAACAAAACTTCTTGTAACACCAAAGATGAACAAAAGGCAAGAATTATAAAAGCATTTAACAAATAAAAGAAACAGCTCAGAAAAGTTACAACAGATACCGAAGTCGTTTAGAGGCCGTGATTGAAGTCAATTGCAATTTTATTAGATAAATTCACTCTGTAGTGTTTCAAAAAGTTTTTGTGTAATTTTGGAAAATATCTAAACTTATTTATAAATGGAACTTTGTGTGTGTGTGTGTGTGTGTGTGTGTGTGTGTGTGTGTGTGTGTGTGTGTGTGTGTGTGTGTGTCATACATAGCCATTTATAAAAGAAGTAAATGTGGATGAAGGAATGTTGAGTAGGCTTCACACCTAAATTGATCATCCAACCATGAACCGTTGATTTCTATGTTCACATTGTTTATCTAAATTTCTCTTTCTTTTTATATTTATGTACTAGATAGATAGATAGATAGATAGATAGATAGATAGATAGATAGATAGATAGATAGATAGAATAAATGATAGATAGATAGATAGATAGATAGATAGATAGATAGATAGATAGATAGAATAAAGATAGATAGATAGATAGATAGATAGATAGATAGATAGATAGATAGAGAGATAGATAGATAGATTTCTATAATAGATAGATATTTCTATGTGATAAATTGTTATATCTCTCTAAACTTATTTATAAATGAAACTTTGTGTGTGTGTGTGTGTGTGTGTGTGTGTGTGTGTGTGTGTGTGTGTGTGTGTGTGTGTGTGTGTGTGTGTGCCCGTTACCTATAGACTCCGAAACGGCTGAACCGATTTTCTTGAAAATTTACACAGTTGTACTATAAGCATCAGCGAGTGTTCTTAGCTAGGTTTTGTGTCGAGGTACCCCCGATAAATATCGAAAATCGATAATCGAAAAAATCGGGTTATAGAAGGAGTGGTCCGATTTTAATTAAATTTGATACACTCATAGACATAAGAAACGATATTCAGAAGTTTCAAGGTTGCAGTTCTTACAATAGTGCAGAAAATTGATAATATATATATATATATATATATATATATATATATATATAAAGCAAGATGTTTGTGTGTGTGTCTGTTTATCTGTCTGTATGTCCTTTATACAAATCCACAATTTTTATCCGATTCTCACCAACCTTCACACAAATATTCTTTAAGCTGTGTCTGAGCTCCAGGACCATGGATTAATTTTCAAGCTTTCATTACACCGGAGCAATGCCGGGCTATACTGCTAGTATCTTTTAAAATGAGTTGTCAGCATCATTTTAGCGAAATTTAAACGACAATTTGTCTACCGTACCCTGTAAATAGGAAGGTGTATATTACTGCTATTGAAAGAAACACGTACGACGTATTATAATGAACTAAGAAAGCCTGATTTACCAGTAAATTTACTGAGAACCGGTAAATCAGGTTTTCATAGTTCAGAATAGTTTATTCATGCGAATAAACTATTCATGCGAAGAAAAATCAATAAAAGAGAAAATACTTGACATGTTAATAAGCGGCTAAGGATATATTTAAGGTTGGTTTAGATTTAACTTGATTTATAAATGATCATTAAATTGAAGTGAAATAAAATTTCGATTTCGCAAATATTTGAATTTTACTTATTTACAAAGAGTTAACACTTCCTCATCTTAATCTATCACAATCTGCACTTCTCTCTCTCTCTCTCTCTCTCTCTCTATCTATCTATCTATCTATCTATCTATCTATCTATCTATCTCTCTCTCTCCCCATCCGTACAACGATATATATCTCTCCCCTATTCTAGATAGATATGAACATGCTGAGATAGATAGATAGATAGATAGATAGATAGATAGATAGATAGATATGAACTGGTTTATAGATAGATAGATAGATAGATAGATAGATAGATAGATAGATAGATAGATAGATAGATAGATAGAACTGGTTTATAGATAGATAGATAGATAGATAGATAGATAGATAGATAGATAGATAGATAGATAGATAGATAGATATGAATTGGCGGAGATGAATATGAACAGGGTTAAATAGACAGATAGATAGGGAGAGAGAGGGGGAAGAGAGAGGAGATACATTCCAACGAAATGGCCAAACCCTTAGTTTTTCAGTTATGCTTTGAGCATCGAAATTATAAAAGATCTTAATTTTGAAAATTGTTGAAAATGTCAAAGACAATAGATTTAACTTACCTAGAAAAAGGACAGAACAGAGAACAGCGAGCATAAATTTCATCTTCTCAAATCTTTCAAATCTGATACAACTGCTGCGAGTGGTAGAAAAATAAGATTGAAAATCAAATGTATATGTTAAGTACTAACTGCTGAACGTAAGAAAAAAAATCCACCCAGTCACAAAATAGAAGGCAATCACATATTTTGTTTGCTCAAAACTAGTTTATATAACGGATTACAATTGGCATGCATAATGCTTAGTGACAAACAAACCACACCTTTGGAAACACATTTCCCATTGAAATTATATCCTAAATTTAAAGGAAAATACAAAATAAAATAATTCCTTTTCAACTTGAACTTGTTCCAGAGATCAAAAGGTTAGCCATTTTCACATAAGTTTTTTAAATATATCTTTTAGACTTGAGTAGGTAATAATAAAGAGTTTTTCTCTTATTTTCTTATATTTGAAAATAACAAGGTATGCCTTTTTATACCTGAGCTCATATCAAAAGTTTTTATTATTAGATTTCCCTCTGAATATATAAAATTTTTATTCCCTACATTTAATTTTCTGTACCAGACAAAAAATTTAGTAAGAATAGTGAGTCCTAATAGGGGCAAAATTACAAACACGACTCAAGTACTGTGTGAAATTTCAAGAGAAAAACATTTATTACGCAATCATGAAAAAGTACAAATACAAATTTGGCACAAAAATTTGCTTTTTTGCGCCTATTAAGGCAGCATGTCTGTTAAAAAGGAATACCATCGATAAATGAAAAAGTTGCAGTTTGGGAAAAGACAAGGATTTTGAAAATCTCAAAAAGCGAAAACAGTTCATAAAGATAAAAAAGCAAAGGTGTAGCCACCTTTCAGAAAAAAACGACAACACCTACTTTCATTTATCCCACGAGAGTCTCTGGTACATATAGTAATGTTAGAAAAGTCTTTTTAAACTCACAATTCGCGCTTTGAAAAATTTATAGGAATTCTTTTCCGTTTTTCATAGTCCAGCCGCAAAAATATTTTCACTTGAGCTTCAAAATTCTTTAGTTTCTCTGCAGATGGCTGGTAACTGGTGCCTTCTTGATGCTCGGTTCTTGGTGACAAAAGCTTTTCTTTTTTTGCTTCTTGTTGTTTATTTACCTTGCTTTTTCGTTGAAGACATTTTAACAGAAAGGGTTTTTGTCAAAAGATCTTCTTGGATCTATTGGACTGGGTTCTATATTTTTAAAAAAATAAGGCTCACAAAAGCCCGACTATTCGGGATGTTACTAGAACTCATTGGTCTGAATATACGAAAAACTAATTTTCCATAAACTGAAAGTGGATCCTTTAAAAATTTTGCCGAAAAAGATATACAAGTTTAACAAATAGTTACACACACGGTCTGGCCTTCATAAAAATACACTTCTCTCAAAAAAAACGTGTGTTTAAAAAAAAAACGACAATTACACATTTATTCGGAGTAACATTTTAAAATAGTAAAAAAATAAAATTTATATAAATTATGAAAAAATAATTCAAAATAAATTATTTATGCGTGTGCGAATCCAATTAAAAATATTAAAATTAAGTTATAAATTGATTAGTATTAAAATAAACCCCTAATAATATAATGTAAAATAAAATTTTTCCGTGACTATGTGTATTAGAGCATAGTTAACATATATATATGTGTGTGTGTGTGTGTGTGTGTGTGTGTGTGTGTGTGTGTGTGTGTGTGTGTGTGTGTGTGTGTGTGTAAGGCGGTGAATGAGCATATATATATATATATATATATATATATATATATATATATGAAATGAATTGTTTGAACATTATTTAATTCGTTAATTTCCGTAATATATATATATCGTATCGCTCATTCAGTAAAATGAATTAGAGCACTCTAGCTATTGGGCGCGTATAATGATATGCGCTAAAAGATCTGCCTTCTTCCACCAAACGCCCATAGCCCAGGGGTAGAGTCGCCGACTGACGCCAATTCGGTCGGGTTTCAATCCTGGGTAAAAAAGCAATCGGAGTTTAACCGTACTAATGAGCTGTGATACAGCGAAACAGATTTGTCTGCGGATGCCAATATATATATATTCCAAACATATGCTGTTAAATATAAGAGACAATGAATGTCTATTATGTTTAATCATGAGCCGTTCTAAACGTCGTATTTTGGCTTTAATTTCAGGTGAAAATAAAGACAAAAATTCTCCAACATTTGGATAATTATTTACTGATTGTGCATTTGACGTTTAATGAGGTTCCATTAAAATTTCTTGGTATTAGGATCATTTAATGCTGCGGCATCATGTAACTTAAATTTAGTATATATATATATATATAATAAAAAAAACAGACAACAATGGTGATGTCTGCGAATTGCGCCAAGAAAAAAAACTTAGCTATTATTTTGTTTTGAGAACAAAACAATTACTGAATGAAAGAGCATAAGTAATGTTCATGTGTATTTACACCTATAGATTCACACCTGTATTCACACCTATACATACATAATAGGATTATACAAACTAGGATGAAAGCGCTTTAAGATTCTTAAGTAACTTCTCCCTAACTTTGAAAATTTTCACTTGTTTAAAAATTCCAGTCGCGCGTTTGTGAAAATATCTGTCGTACGTTTGAAAAACGTTGGAAAATCTGTTATTATAAATCGCCTGAAGACACCAAAAGGTTGAAACCTAGGTTGCGGAAATAACTCATTTCCAAATGAAAAATATTCTAAAGCTTTACAATATAAATGTATTGAGCACTTTTTAATACAACTGAGTACTAGTCTAATTTTATTATGACTAAAAACTATATATATATATATATATATATATATATATATATATATATATATATGGGGGTAGATTAAATAAATTGTAAACATTGTGTCTGCATATTTTTAATAAAATCCGTTCATACTCACAGTTAATCTTTCTCATAATTGAAAGATGTAAGACATGAGCTGTAACTTGAAAGATGATTTTATTTTTCATTTCTCGATTTTTCCAAGTATTTTCAAGTCTTCAGGAGTGTGAGCTGTGGTAAAAAGAAATAAAATAATCGCAAAACTGTGTTGCTGAAAATTACTGTAAATTTTCTTCTTGCTTCAAATATTACGGTTGACAAATTGTTTAGCATTCATTAGAACGTGAAAATTATCCAAAATGATTTTTTTATGTTGTAATGTCATGGTCATGCACGTATTAAAGCAAGATAAAACTGTTCTTTTTATAAACAATTTAGAACATTACTACAGTATTTGTGGCTGATTCTATTAATTGACGGCTTAATTAAGCAATTTGTCAACCGTTACATTTCAAGCAAGAAGAAAATTTACAGTAATTTTTCGCAACACAGTTTTGCGGCCATTTCTCATAACTGACACTCCTTAATCATGGAAGGAGATTGAAAGTACTTGAGAATACCGAGAAATGAATAATAAAATCATCTGTCAAAGTTGCAGTTCATTTCTTATATCTTTCAATTATAATACGCGAAAGATTATCCGTGAGTATGAATGTTTTTTATTCAAAATAAGCAGACACAATGCTTGCAATTCATTTAACCCTTTGTTGCCTATTGGTTACAATTGTAACCAATAGGCTACAAAGGGTTAATCTAACATGTCTACAATAAAATTTCCTGTTTAAATACACAAATTTACATATAGATAGATAGATAGATAGATAGATAGATAGATAGATAGATAGATAGATAGATAGATAGATAGGATAGAGGAAACTTTTTGAGCTTAGCTTCTAAGCAAGATCCTCACCTCTTTCATCCATGGCTTCCAGTCCCATAGATAGATAGATAGATAGAAAAATAGATAGATAGATAGTGAAAGTATTGGGATAGATAGATAGATAGATACATACATACATACATACATACATACATATTTGTAAAAGAGATATATTTTTTGTAATCATTTCACACCAAGCAAGTCAGTATGCCACTGGTGCGCAGGGGGTTACATAAGAGGAAAGTGATGAGAAAGAGGAACAAATTACAGGAGGTGACAGAGAATGAGTAAGAGAAGGCTGAGAACACTAGTGTGAAGAGAGCTGCAATGCGAGTAGAGTGGAAAGGGAAACGAACATGATACAAGGATTGTCAGTGAAAGGATGCGAGTCAAGAAGATAGCAATTGACATTGCATTTAAATTCTTGTATATTGTAGCTGTCAGGGATGCAAGCAAGTATACGGAAGGGAATTCCACGTGCGTGAAGTGCAAGAAAAGAAGCTAATGGAGCAGAAGTTGTGGTTACATTTTATTGGTTTCACGCTAAAAGAGTGAGACCTAGTTGCTAGTCTAGTAGCTCGAGTAAATTCATTCAGAGGGAGCACCAGAGAGCTAAGCTCATCGGATCAGAAGCTGTGAAAATATTTGTAGACGAGACAGAGGGAAGCCACATTACATCGGTGAGACAGTGACTGGAGCTGAGCTACCAGGTCGAGGACGGGATCCATTATATTGCAGATTCTCCGTTGGATTTTGTCAAGAACCCCGAGATGAATAGCAAGGGCACTCGACCAGATGACATTATTCAATGGACGATCCATATTCATTGACCACAGCACATTATATATCCAAAATATACAAGAGAAAGAGACAGAGAGAAAGAAAGGAGGGAGGGTATCAGAAAGCCGAAAACTACTCAGAACAAGAATTCAAGTTCCTACAACTTTACACATATTTATTATATGACATACATAGCCATTTATAAAAGAAGTAAATGTGGGCGAAAGAATGTTGACTCAGTTTCACACCTAAATTGATCATCAAACCATGAACAGTTGGTTTCTATGTTCACACTGTTTATCTAAATTTCTCTTTCTTTTTATATTTATGTACTAGAAAGAAAGAAAGAAAGAAAGAAAGAAAGAAAGAAAGAAAGAAAGAAAAATACATAATTAGGTAGGTGGTTGAATACTGGACATAAACTAGCAGAAAGAAAGCAAGAAAGAAACAAACAAACAAACAAACAAACAAACAAAGAGAAATACAAAATTAGGTAGATGGTTGAATACTGGACATAAACTAGCAGATAAATAGATAGATAGATAGATAGATAGATAGATAGATAGATAGATAGATAGATATTTCTATGTGATAAATTGTTATATCTAAACTTATTTATAAATGAAACTTTGTCTCTGTGTGTGTGTGTGTGTGTGTGTGTGTGTGTGTGTGTGTGTGTGTGTGTGTGTGTGTGTGTGTGTGTGTAACCGAAACGGCTGAACCGATTTTATTGAAAATTTACACAGTTGTACTATAAGCGTCTGCGAGTGTTCTTAGCTAGATTTTGTGTCGAAGTATCCCCGATAAATATCGAAAATCGATAATCGAAAAATCAGGGTATAGAAGTAGTGGCCCGATTTTAATCAAATTTGATACACTCATAGACAAAGACATAAGAAACGATATTCAGAAGTTTCAAGGTTACAGTTCTTACAATAGTGCAGAAAATTTTATATCGATACCAGGAAATCAAAATTTGACTTACATCCATTCATTTTTCTTTCAGTCTACGGTTTCGATTTAACTGGAAACAACTATTGCTTTTTAGTCTTTCGTGCCAACGTCCAAAGAGTCTGAGCTCCAGGACCATGGATTAGTTTTAAAGCTTTCATTACACCCGAGCAACGCCGGGCTATACTGCTAGTCTAAACATATTTATAAATGAAACTGTGTGTGTGTGTGTCTGTGTGTCCGTTACCTATAGACTCCGAAACGGCTGAACCGATTTTATTGAAAATTTACACAGTTGTACTATAAGCGTCTGCGAGTGTTCTTAGCTCGTTTTTTTTTTGTCGCGTTACCCCCGATAAATATCGAAAATCGATAATCGAAAAAATCGGGTTATAGAAGAAGTGGTCCGATTTTAATCCAATTTGATACACTCATAGACAAAGACATAAGAAACGATATTCAGAAGTTGAAATGTTGCAGTTCTTACAATAGTGCAGAAAATCGATAATATATATATATATATATATATATATATATATATATATATATATATATATATATATAAGGCAAGATGCCTGTGTGTGTGTCTGTTTATCTGCCTGTATGTCTGCATTTTTTTCAGCCCTTTTATTTTAGTTTTTGCTTCGGGTTTGGCTCTAAGTAGTTATAATTGTAGTTCTTAGTCTCAGCCATGATACCATTTCCTCAGAGGACTTAGTTAGCCTTCAAAATTCAGTTTACGACGAAAACAACTTATTTGATATCGATTTGACTTAGATCCATTCATTTTTCTTTCAGTCTACGGTTTCGCTTTAACTGGAAACAACTATTGCTTTTTAGTCTTTCGTGCCAACGTCCAAAGAGTCTGAGCTCCAGGACCATGGATTAGTTTTAAAGCTTTCATTACACACCAGCAACGCCGGGCTATACTGCTAGTATTTATATAATAGATATATACATAGATGGATATACAGATTTCTATAATAGATAGTCATTTCTATGAGCTAGATTGATATATATTTATATAATAGATAGATAGATAGATAGATAGATAGATAGATAGATAGATAGATAGATAGATAGATAGATAGATATTCACGCATATATTTAAATATTATATCGGACATAAATAGGTATATACGTCAGTAAAGAGTGAGATATTTGTTACTGCGATGAGGTTTATCACAAGATCTCTTTTTAATCATTCCTTTCTTGAAAGAATTGCTCAGTATTGAAACAACGATTAATGACTTAAAATGTCTTAAAATAATTTAATTACATCTAGGTAATTCCATTTGAAAAAAATAAATTCCACATCTAAGATTTAAAATAATGGAAATTCTTTCTGAGAGCTGTTATTTTGAATTTTAATTTCAAGTTAATAGATAACATTTAATATTTCCAATAAGGAAAATCAGTCAGTTAAGTGTCATACGTGATACACGCTTGGGCGATCATGTCTCGAATGAGTCATTACTGACTGGGCAGAAGATTATTCC
>JBBBDQ010000769.1:4725000-4750000 GCA_037127315.1 Ascarosepion bandense | reverse complement strand
TTATAAGAACACAAGAAAAATATTCTGCGATATATGCGTGACTCTTCAGAAATGGAGAGTTCTTTCGGTGACTGGCGTATGTATACACTGTTTATATACAACACGTTAAAATTCCCCTTTGCTGACTCCATGCGCCTACGGCTTAGGGGATAGTGACTCCGACTGAAACCAAGCCGGTCGAGTTTCAATCCCGGTCAGGAGCAAGTGGATGTGTCTAGGTACACTGGTATATATATATATATATATATATATATGAAATATTGATGGGAAAAACTCAAAATATTATGAAACCGTTTAATTACGTTTTGAGTTTTTCTCTCAACATTCTATATTGCTTTAGATAATACCCATTGAGCTCTCTATTTTTATCGATTTAATATTTTATATTAATTACATAAAATCTTTTAAGTTATCCTCTCTGTTTTCACGGGTTGTTATTCTCTCCTATAATTAAAAAATCCTACACACCCACCAACTTACTGTCAGTTATGTCTGGAAGAAAAGATATCTAAACTTATTTATAAATGGAACTCTGTGTGTGTGTGTGTGTGTGTGTGTGTGTGTGTGTGTGTGTGTGTGTGTGTGTGTGTGTGTGTCCGTTACCTATAGACTCCGAAACGGCTGAACCGATTTTCTTGAAAATTTACACAGTTGTACTGTAAGCGTCTGCGAGTGTTCTTAGCTTGGTTTTGTGTCGAGGTACCCCTGATAAATACCGAAAATCGATAATCGAAAAAATCAGGTTATAGAAGGAGTGGTCCGATTTTAATCAAATTTGATACACTCATAGACAAAGACATAAGAAACGATATTCAAAAGTTTCAATGTTACAGTTCTTACAATAGTGCAGAAAACCGATAATATATATATAAAAGGCAAGATGTCTGTGTGTGTGTCTGTTTATCTGTCTGTATGTCCTTTATAAAAATCCACAATTTTTATCCGATTCTCACCAAACTTTACACAAATATTCTTTAGGCTGAGTCTGAACTTGAGGACCATGGATTAGTTTTAAAGCTTTTATTACACCCGAGCAACGCCGGGCTATACTGCTAGTCTGTTATAAGACACAAAAACCAGTTGGATCTGTTGAATCTGAGGAAGGAACTAGTGTTTAAATGTAGACACAGGAGTCAGTTTAAACTATGTTAATCTTTTAGCCCCTCTTTCATTCCACTGAAAACGTTACACATGTCATATTATTCTACAGAATATATATTGTTTAATTATAAACCATTGTTATATATGTTGAAGGTTTTATTTATTTATTTTATATATATATATATATATATACGGGTTTTATATGTCTATGGTATTTATTACATATTTGTTTTTGCTGGTGTTTGAATATATATATCTATATATATATATATATATATATATATATATATATATATATATGGGTTCGTATGTGTGTATATGTATATATGTATCTGTGTACGTGTACATATATGAGTATACGTATGTGTGTAAGCAGGTAATTATGTACGCATTTACGTGTGTATATGAGTTGTATGTGTTCAAATATATGTCTTTTATATTACTAAAACTATACGGTATTACAACTGTACGGCTGACCGGAAAATTTACCTGCACTAGGGTATTATTATTTTTGTTGTATTGTTAACCGAATAATTAGTATAATTTTGAATATATAGTTGGTGTGGTGATTAAAACGAATTGATTAACTATTATATCTTAATTGTTTAATTTTCTTAGTTTTTAAAAAAATTCCAATTTCTTATCCTTCCACTAGTAATATGTAAATTTATTTTTAAACTTAATAATTAAGTTTAAACAACTAAATTTAAATAGACTAATTAGGTTTACTTTTAAATTAATCATTTTTTTTAATTTAAAAAAAAATCCTTTTTAATTTTTTAAATTTTATATTGTATTATATTTGTTTTGTTGATTGTATAATTAGTATAATTTTGTTTATTTAGTAGTGTGAGTATTTTGTGTTCACTACAGATTAACTATTATCTCTTAAACATATTTTTAATTTTTAGACTCCAATTTCTTTTACCGTTAACTCTTAGTCTTTTTATTTTTTATTTTCTTTCTCTCTCTTTTTTTTTCCTATCATCTTTTCTTTCTAATCTAAATTTATTCCTCTGCTACGTTTTTCTTTTTTTCTTCTCTTTTCGTTTACGCTTCAAGATACTCTCTCTCTCTCTCTCTCTCTCTCTCTCTCTCTCTCTCTCTCTCTCTCTCTCTCTCTCTATCTATCTATCTATCTCTGCAACCTAAATGTTAGACGAATGTATCTTCGAACTTTTGTTGACATTGGCCGCTACGAGTGTCATCTGATTATATGTTGCGTGTATGAATATGTGTATGTGTTCGCCGAACGGATGTATTTTTCTTAAATTTTCTCTTTTAAGGGAGCGACCGTTATTTTTATTCGCTTTTTTTAGGTTTTTGTGAATCTCATTCGTGTAAAATCCTTTGTTAAATAAAGACGGAGTCTGACGATGGTTCGCCTGAAATAGGCCATACTTCCGATACACCATGAAATAACGTGTCTGTCTTCATTTTTCTTATATTTGCTCTATATGTATTTATATGCATATATGTTTAGAGCTCTCTTGAGAGTTATCCTACCACTGTATGTACAGGATACTCCTTTGGATTCTTCTATATACCCACACTGCATGCTGACACACACACACACACACACACACACACACACACACATATATATATATATATATATATATATATATATATATATATATATATATATATATATTAAAAAAGGATTAATTCAAAGATGTTGAATGGCCATTTCGATATGAAGATCCCCACGGGGAACGACACATCACATCAGCAACAGAAAAAAACCTTTCAGAAACTGGAGAAAAATTAGTCTACTTTTCCTTTTTAAACAGATTGCAAAGAAATTAAAAAATAAATAATAAAATAAAATAAAAATAAAAATAAAGGGAAAGAAAAAGAAAAGGAAAAAGAAAAAGAAAAAGATAGAATAAAATCAAATAAATAAGAAAAGAAAAAATATAAAAAAAACATATATATGTGTGTACACACCTGTGTGTATGCGCATGTATATGTATATAAGTGTGTAATAAATTGAATGTATGTGTGTGTATGTGTATGTATATATGTATTCTTATTCGTTAAATTGTATGTATATATATGTATGTATGTGTGTACTTCTATAGGTATGTATATATAATAATTGTAATTCATTTTTTTTTTTTTTTTTTACCTAGTGTTGTCTTTATTTAGTTTAATTTCAAATGACCTAATTTTTTTTTAAATAATTTTATTTTAAATCCTATATCTTTTTATTCCCTTTTATTAATAATTATGCCTTCTTAAGTAAAGGCCTTTTTCTAATACTTCAACGTTTTGGGGAAATTAAGTTTTTGAATTTGTCCAGCGTCTGTAATATTTAAAAAAAATTTTTCTTTAGTTTCTTTCTTTTTCCCTCCCTTCCTTCTTTTATCTCTCTTACCACCTTTTTTCCGTGTTGCTTTAACTGACGTCGATTTAACACGGCTGTCTGTTAATTTTTAGTTACATTCTGCCCTTTTTTTTGCGAACCCAGACGATGTCAATTTTTTTCAATTTTTTTCTTTTCTTATTTATTTGATTTTATTCTATCTTTTTCTTTTTCTTTTTCCTTTTCTTTTTCTTTCCCTTTATTTTTATTTTTATTTTATTTTATTATTTATTTTTTAATTTCTTTGCAATCTATTTAAAAAGGAAAAGTAGACTAATTTTTCTCCAGTTTCTGAAAGGTTTTTTTCTGTTGCTGAGGTGATGTGTCGTTCCCCGTGGGGATCTTCATATCGAAATGGCCATTCAACATCTTTGAATTAATCCTTTTTTAATATATATTTGCTCTGTAATATTTTATTACATGGAGCTCTCTTCCTGTATCATTTTTTAATATTAAAATAAATTTTTAATATTAATTAGGATCGGGTTTTTTTGAATTTACCTTCCTGCTTTTTTCCCTTGGATTGAAGTATCTGAATTAAAATATATATATATATATATATATATATATATATATATATATATATATATATATATAACCGACTCGGTGGCAAAGAAGTTTTGACGATCAGTCAAGGTTAAATAGGGCTTTTTGCTGAAAGGCCGGTACGCGAAAATAAACATGTTTAATAAATAAACAGAGCGTCTACTCAAATATGAATATCTACTAAAAATTTATGTTTAAAGTGATAAAATATGTCAGATTAATAAAATTACTAATTACATTTTCAGAAATCGCATATGCGCGAGTAATAAGATATATATTTATCCATAGATAGAAAGAGAGAACAGGAGTGCTTCAAAATTAGATTAGGTGGAAATTAAATGATAATATTTATTTTGAGATTACATATAGTTATATTTACTAATACAATTATTACATTGAAAATTGTGTTTTACTACGTACAATAACCAATGGTGTTTAAATTCTGTCAACGATGTGCTCAAACGGGTGTTTATCACAATTTACACAGCGTTGAAGTCTGCCCTTCACGCTTCGACAAACATTTTTGCAAGTCCCTTTGTGTATTAATTTCTTGAAATTAATTTCTTGAAATTAATTTCTTGAAATTAATTTCTTGAAATGTATCTTTTATGTAATTTTTTAAATCATCAACACTTTTTGTTTTTTTTTGTTTTTTTTTTTACTATAAGCTTTGTCCTTGAGTATTCCGCCAAAAGAAAAAGTCCATAGGGGTCAAGTCAGGTGATCATACTGGCTAATCAACTGACCCTCTTTGACCAATCTCAATCGCAGGAAATGTTTCAAGATACTCACAGACTGCACTTGAATAATGGGAGGGGCTCGTCTTGTTGGAAATAAAATCTATTATACATATACACAAATCTATTATACATATACACAAATCTATTATACATATACACAAATCTATTATACATATACACAAATCTATTATACATATACACAAATCTATTCCACCTGCTGTCGACCTTTTCTTAAACCAGCCTGTCGATATATATTACGACTGAACTCGTGCCGTTTAAAATAATGCCAACATATATATTAATGTACCTTCTATTGAGTATTATACATTAAGACATAAGAAAAAAAAATAATCCAACACCCCACTTGAGCGTGACAGGAATGCAATTTATATACATACATACATATATATATAATAAAATCATGTTTAAATCCGGCCATAACACATTACATTGCATTTGAATACATGGTTCTGTTGTCATTTCGCGCTATCACGCGATGTGACGTCATAGAGCCGCATCGCAAATTTACGAACTGCGTTTGTTATTTTTGGTAACTATTGCCGTTGCCTAGCAGAGTTTTATGTCAATACAAAATAAAATCGTCGGTGATGGTGGATGTTATTGTGTTACCGTCTTAATAACCTCTCTGAAGATGGCTCATGTGAGCCGAAAGCTTAGAACCAACTTAATAAAAAATTATCCAAATGTTGGAAAATATTTGTCTTTATTTTCAACTTAAATTAAAGCCAAAATACGACGTTTAGAACGGCTCATGATTCAACATAATAGACATTCATTGTCTCTTATATTTAACAGTATATGTTTAGAATATATATATATATATATATATATATATATATATATATATATATATATATAACCGATGTGGGCGATCCTGGACTTCCATTTGCCCCTGTCCCTGGTCGCTCTTAACAGGTTCCCTCATAGTATCACTCTCAAACTCCGCATTACCATTCATTTGCTCAAGCCCATCAAATATGTCTTTCCTTTGTCTCTCTTTCCTTCTATCTGCCCTATGAGTATTAGATTCTCCAAACCCTTCTACCTCATTACGTGTCCCAGAAACCTCAGATGTTTCTTCTTGGTGCTAAAAATTAGTTTTCTTTTCGTTTGTGTCCTTTCTAGCACCTTGTCGTTACTCACGTGCTCGGTCCATTGCTAAGCATCCTTCGGTAAAGCTACATTACTGCTGCTTCAATCCTCTCCTTCATCCTAGAAGAGATCGTCCTACATTCTATGCCATATAGAAGGACAGATATCACATAGTCTAGCATTCTTTTCTTTGTTTTTAGTGAGAGCCCCCTGTCTCTCAGTACTCTGATTAGCTTTTGAAATGAGTCTTTGGCCACGCCAACGTGTCTTCGGATCTCAGTGTCGCGCTTTCCATCCCCTGTCAGAAAACTTCCCAGGTATTTAAACTTCTTTACTTGTTTTATTTTAGTTTCCCAGACCTGTATGTGGCATTCTGGGTCTTCGTTTTGTTGATGACCATACATTCAGTTTTCTTAAAGTTTATACTCAGTTCTTTCTTTTCACTTTCTCTTGCTACCTTCTGTAGGAGAGCCTACATTTTCCTGTGTGCGTCTGCTATCAGCACTGAGTCATCAGTATATCTTACAGTCTTACAATCTTGTTAGGATTGTAGCCGCTAATGACGAAACCTGGGAAAGATTCTAGCTCATTCAGAACTGTTTCGCTGTACAGGTTAAATAGATCCGGTGAGAAAACACATCCTTTTCTTATACCCCGTTCTATTTTTGTATATTTGCTGAGTTCATTTCCTGTACGTATGCGAGGGGTTTGATGCCAGTATAAGTTCTGGATTATCCTAACGTCTTTCTCGAATATGTCGAGGTTGCCGAGCATCTCTAGCAAGTCTTTGTGACATACTTTGTCAAACGTCTTTGGGTAGTCTATAAAGCACAGGCGTAGGTCTTTCTGCATTGGTATTGCGCGTTCTGATAGCATTCTGAGCATATGGTGTTTCTTCTGCTGGTGTCTTTAACGAATCCGCACATTTCTTGTCCTATCTCTGGCCCGATTCTGCTGCGCGCTGTGTTCATCAAAATTCGGACGATGAGTTTTTCTATGTGGCTCATTAAGATGATTGTTCGGTGGAATTTACATTCCTTTGCACCTGGCTTCTTAGGTAGTGCTATGAAAATTCTACACAAAGAAATAATGAACAAATGCTGATAGGCTAAAAACATGTTTATTAATAGAATGCATAAAAACCAAGACGGAACTCTGATATTAGCGAAAGTATAAGACACGCAAGAAATGGAAGGAATATATCGGAGAATTCTTCCACGATGTAAGAGGTCCTTCTGCATTTCTGTTGCACTGATAGCATTCTGAGCAGGAATATCGCATTCCTTGTTCCAGTATCTTTAACAAAGCCACACTGTTCTTATCCTATCTCTGGATCAATTCTGCTACGCGCTGTGTTCATCAAAATTCGGACGATGAGTTTTGCTATGTGGCTCATTAAGATGATTGTTCGGTGGAATTTACAATCCTTTGCACCTGGCTTCTTAGGTAGTGCTATGAAAAATGATCTGCTTAGGTCTTCCGGTATATCACCACTGTTGTAGATTTCGTTTATTTATTCTGCGATCCTGCCTACGCAAAAGCCTTCTAAAGGCTATCAGCATCTCTATTACAATACCGTCTCGTCCAGCGGCTTTATTTCTGCTCAGTTTGACCAGTGCAGTTTTGGTCAGTCGGTATTTATGTGTATTGCCGGTTGCTCTCTCTTGTCGTGGAAGATTTCTCCGATATATTCGTCTCATCGCTGAAGTATTATTTTCTTTCTCAAATATGAGTGTTCCGTCCTTTGATTTTATACATCTTGTTTCCTGTTAGTTCTTTTATTTTTTATACATATCTCTTTTATTTACATCTATCTATCTATCTATCTATCTATCTATATATATATATATATATATATATATATATATATATATATATATATATTGTAAAAATATACTCAGTTATGAGATTAAAGACGGGATGGTTAAATATATATATTTAACCATATATGTATATATATATATATATATATATATATATATATATATATATATACAAACAGGGACTTGTACCCACAGAAATAACAAATAGATTTAAATAAAGTAAACGTAGGCCTTATGTAGACCTTAGGGACCTTTCAACCAATACATGATCAAAGGTGCTCGTTAGTTTTATGATTAATGATGTACAGGACACGAAATTTACTTACGGAAGGGAAAGTTGGAATACATTTAAAAGTATAATTTTAATCAAACAAAAATAACTAAAATGTCAGGAGGGTGTAAACACACAGGAGGGTGTACAGGAGGGTGTAAAATGTCAGGAGGGTGTAAACACAATGTACAGAAGAGTAATAAAAAAGAAAAAGAATGCTTCACAATCCCTCCAATAATCGTAAAGAGCGAATGAGATGCTCTTTCTGTCTGCACAGGCTAGGCTGTTGGGTCTTCAAATAAACAGCCTCTAAAACACGTAAATGATGGTCCGAGCGAAAACTGTGCAAGACAGAAAACCAAGTGAGCTTACAACTGGAATTCGAACTCTGCTCTCCGATTTCTCGTTCTGACCCGATATCCGCTGCACCTCAACGTACCTCAATCTAGCACTGTGCTTAAATTCATAGCGTCTAGGTACCATAGAGTAAAGTTCATCAGAACAATTACCATGTAAATATTTACAGAAAAGGCACAGGAAACCCTAACCTTCGAACTATAACAATGTTGTTTAAATGTTTCTGTACTAATAAGGAAATGAATAAAGATTTTTGATAATATATTCACATTATTTGGTTTGCACCTTTTGAATCGAACAATCTTATAAAATAGGAGAATGGCATCTTGACTTATGGTGAAAAGGGTGCATCAAGCAAAATAGTTTGAAAAACACTGCTGTAGATAATTTTGGTATTATCCACTAATATCAATCTACTGTATGAATCAGGCGAACTTTTCAAGGCAAACACGGCGTGCCTGTTTCTACGAATAGAACAGACGTTGGTAGACCTGAAGAAGCAGATGGAAAAGATGCAACTTATTCTAAGGATGAGAACAATATACAAATCTCCGTATCGAGACAGAAATTTGCACAGGCGCAGCCTTAGTGAGGAGAGACAGAATGATCCAGGTTCTATCAAAACATCTATTAAAACATCCAAGAGAAAGCGAGAAACTGCAAACAGCCTTTCAAAAAGCTTTGCAAATACCAGAGAAACTGAAAGACCGGAAGGAAGCAGCGATGAACCTAATTGATTTAAAAGTACAATACCGCTTGTTGTATGTATGGGATAAAAAAAGCGGGTTAATATTCTTTGTGGAAGAGTCATCAGTATGATATCCCCTACAAATGGTCATGCCACCTGTTTAAGCTCGAAGCAAAAAGCTCTTACTTTAAACATTAGTATGCTATGCGATTTTACATGGTTATTTACTCAAGACAATGTCAGGACACCCATAATCAGAGCAGATGTCTTAGCACATTTTAATTTAGTGGTACACATGAATACAAGAATTCTGTCGGACAATAAAACAAACATCCACATCACTGGAAACCACGCATTACAATACGATAGGAATCAGTGCCCCAACTTACCACAATCGTGAGTTCATGAACATATTTGTTATAATCTTCCTAAAGCAAGATCTTCTTCTGATTCATGTTACGCGAATTTCTATCACTGGCCGGATGTGAACTCTGCGAAAACCAAGGCTGAACTAAAAACTTAGTAAACTGTGCATAGGCTCCGCACATAGCTTCCGTTTCACTTACATATTCAAAGAAAAACACAATCCAAAATTTTCACCAATAGCAACCACTCTCGCCTAAAGAAACAAAGAAAAACTGAAGCCGACCAGAACCCATCAAAGGAACTTCTTCGGCAGTCGGTCGGCATACTAGACACGATTCACAACTCTCGTCGGGACGCGACCTCTCATCTCCAAATAACACCCGCCAAAGACCGTCACCACAGTACGTCACAACTCACCCTACCTCCCCTACCGTGCGCCTTTGCGGACGACTTTTATGTCTCTACTTATCTCTTTTCGATTTGCCACTTGTATTTTTTTTTCGTTAATACAATTATTTATTTTTTAAACCTTCGTCGATTCTTCTTTGTTCTGCCACCATACGCTTCATATAACATATTGAATCAGTACACAGAAATCACCCAGCCATTTAAGAATACTTATTCAGGACAGCATTAGTTTTCTCAAGACAAGCGACGTTTGTACGAAGAATTTAAACAAAAAAATTTAATAATATTATACTTCGATGTCATTTTTAAACATGACTTGAAGATGACAGATATATTTGAAGAAGAGGGACATATTGTTGACCTTTATTAAACACGTTCTTTTCTTTTTCTTATCGTAAATCGTGCTCTTCTCTGTATGTTTTTAATATTAATAATAATCATCATACTTCTCAATCAGACATCAAACATCAAAATAAAAATCAACGTCATAAGATTTGTATGCTATTTTTCTTTAATTAAAAACAAGTTATCTTGATTTCAAGTTAGCGAAGAAGCGAAATTAAAAGCAAATATTTCTGGAAAACAAGAAACAAGTGATTGAAAGAAAAGCCATCACTGAATATGGAACGTGACTTTCATCAAATAAAAATGAGTAAATGTTAAAGCCTCGATTACGAAGTAAGAAAGTAAAAGAAATCTACATTTATTGTCTTTTTAATCTAAGTAAACAGCAGATAAAGCGAACATCGCCCTTGCTGTAATAGACGTTATTAAATTTTACATAATTCTTAAAAAACAGTTCTTGTCAAACGAAGAACATAATATTTAATTAGCCAAATTGTCTATACCAACTCTATACCAACACTTTCTGACACACCCTCTCCATTTTTTAAATAAACGCCTGAAGTTTATTTTTGGCTACAAGGACAGATATACTTGAAGAAGATGGATTTATTGTTGAACATTGCAAAACACTGTCTTTTATTTTTCTTATCGTAAATCGTTCTCTTCTCCGAGTGGCTTTAATAATAATAATAATAATAATAATAATAATAATACAGACAAAATAATAATAATAATAATACAGACAAAACAAGATTTTTCAGACTGATACACAGAGATTTTATAGGGAAATAGGTAAAAAAATAAACTGAAGTGACAGTACCCCCCAGAATGGAAGAAGTCACACAGTTCTGGGAAAAGATATGGGCTTGCCCTAAAGAACTTAGCAAGGAAGTACATTGGATTACGCAAGAGATAGAACGAATGAAAAATAAACCCGAACAGACATGGTCTGGAATTACAGAAGATGATGTTAAATATGCACTAAAAAAAGCACACAATTGGAAATTCCCAGGTATAGATAAAATTCCTAACTTTTGGCTATATTATTTAAATGCAGCACATAAAAAACTAGCCAAAGAACTTCAAGAAATGGTTGACAATCCCACTAAAATTCCTGCATGGATGACCAAAGGAATTATATTTCTTCTACCCAAGAATGGTGACACAAACAACCCGAAAAACTACAGACCAATTACATGTCTTCCGACAACATATAAACTATTAACATCTATTTTAACAAAACAGACATATTTATTCTTAGAAAGAAATGACATGATACCGCTTGAACAAAAAGGGTGCAAACGTGGCTGTTATGGTTGTAAAGACCAATTGCTGATTAACAAAATGATCCTGGAAAACTGCTACAGTACAAAGAAAAATCTTAGTACAGCCTGGATAGACTATCGAAAGGCATTCGATAGTGTGCCACATGACTGGATTTTAAAGACTTTATATATATACAAGATATCGCCCGTCATCATCAATTTCATCAAACAGTGCATGTCTATATGGAAAACAACCCTTTACCTCAATCATATAAATGGAACCTATAAGTCTGATGGAATAAACATCAAAAGAGGTATATTTCAAGGTGATTCTTTATCTCCCTTACTATTCTGCATATCATTAATAGCACTAACCAGTCAACTTAATAAGACAGAATGTGGTTATAAAATAGGACAAAAGAAAATAAGCCATCTATTTTACATGGATGACTTGAAGTTATATGCTAAGAATGATAATGAGCTGGAAGGTCTTCTGCAAACTGTAAAATGCTTCAGCGAAGACATTGGAATGAAATTTAATTTGAATAAATGTGCTAAAGCTACAGTTTTACGTGGGTCAATACAAGAAACATCCTCAATTAGCCTGCTGTAACAATAAAAGAATTGAAACCAGAAGAAGCTTATAAATACCTAGGTGTAAATGAGAGTGAGAACATTCACCATAAAAAAATGAAAGAAATAGTGCGTAAAGAGTACTATAGAAGGCTACGAATGATATTAAAAACTGAATTAAATTCACAGAACAGAGTTATGGCCATTAATAGCCTTGCAATCCCTTTAACATCTTAAACTGAACTCTAAACGACATCAGGCGAATGGATTCTAAAACAAGAAAGCTTCTTTCTAAGCACAAGATGCATCATCCAAAGGCTGATGTAGACCGTCTATACATACCCCGTAAAGAAGGTGGAAGAGGTCTTATTCAGCTGGAATTGTCATACAAGACAACAACTACTGGCTTACTAACATACATAGAAACAACAAAGGATTGGATGATACAATTAGTAAGGCAACATGAAGAAAGAAAGAAAAAATATTCAATAATAAAAGAAGGCAGTAAATTCAAACAAGATTTACAGTTAGTAGATTCTGTAGAAAAGCAGAACGGAAGCCAAGAGCCGGCTATTGCGGCAAAGAATATGAAAATGAAAGCCAAAGATAAAGCTCTTGAACAGATGAAACAGTGCTGGCAAGACAAACCTCTGCATGGCCAATATCCAGTACGTGCCAATAAATCCAATGTTGACAAAGTTAATACTCATCGATGGTTACGTGCATCTGGATTAAAGTCTGAAACTGAAGGCTTTATTCTTGCAGCACAAGACCAAAGTCTTTTCACGAGAAACTTTCAGGCAAATATTATGCATAATAATATGGATCCAAAATGCAGGTTTTGTGATAAACACCAAGAAACAATAGACCACCTAATCTCAGGCTGTTCTGTGCTTGCCCCAAATGAATATAAAAATCGCCACGATAGAGTTGGGCAATATTTACATTGGGCAATATGCAAACATTATGGAAAAGCTGTAGGCAAACACTGGTATGAACATCACCCAGCACCGGTTACAGAAATAGAAGATGTAACCATTCTATGGGATTACACCATCTACACAGACAGAAAAATTGAAGCAAACAGGCCAGACATTATTGTTAAAAACCAGAAGGAGAAAACTTGTCTATTAATTGATATGGCTTGTCCACCGGATTGTAACATAGCAACCAAGGAATTTGAAAAACTGTCAAAATATAAAGACCTGGAAATTGAAATAGGAAAAATGTGGAAATTGAAAACAAGAGTTGTGCCAGTGATAGTAGGGCACTTGGAATGATAAAAAATGGAACAAAACAACACATTGAAAGAATCCCTGGAAACCCCAGCTTAAGAGATATACAAAAAATTGTCTTATTAAGTACAGCCCACACACTAAGGAAAACTTTATCTATGTAATGCTAGGGATGATAGGGAAGATAGAAAAACATGAAATGGAGCCATAACAATACGACACGACCTGCCTTAGGTCTCCCCGCAGACTTGGTTGGTAGTGAGACCAAAGCAGAAATCGAAATATGATGAAAAATGACATAATAACAATTATATGTCTCAATCAAACATCAGACATCAAAATAAAACTCAACGTCAAAAGATGTGCATGCTATTTTTCTTTATTTAAAAACAAGTTATCGTTATTTCAAGTTAGCGAAGAAGGGAAATTAAAAGCAAATACATTCTGGAAAGTACGAAACAAGTGATTGAAAGAAAAGCCATCACTGAATATGGAAAGTGATTTTATTTTTCAAAAAATGAATAAATGTTAAGCCTCAATTACGAAGTAAGAAAGTGAAAGAAATCTACTTTAATTTTTAATTTATTTTATTTTTATTTTCTTTGTTTCTTTATTTATTTTTACTTTGTAAACAAAGTAAACAGCAGAATTAATAGTAATCTGTAGTGAACAAAACAAATTCAAAATTTTAAATTCAAATCTCACTCATTGATTATGTCGGAAAAAAATAAAATAAAAAAAAAGAATGAAAAATAAAAATGAATTTTCTGGAATGTACAAACTGCACACAAAACTCGTGAAATTTCACACCTCGATGTGAAATGTTTTTCGGCAAATATCAAACTAGGAAACATCTAAAAAAAACACAAAAATTCTAATAATCTTTAAAAATAATTAAAAAAACGAATTCCTTTTACAGACACTTTTCACGAGCCGAAGCGAAGTTTGTTTGTCATCCAATTATTAGCCCAGAATTATATCCGGGTGTGAATTCCCAAATGACCTGTTTGGAGCCCCAGAAAATGAAATAAAAGGACAGGACAAGACGACGGTCGCAGTAGAAAAAATACAAGTATAATTAACACGTCCCTTGACAAACGTCAAGCGACGTATTATTGTTGCCTCTCTTTCTCTCTCATCTTCTTTTTCTTCACTGTTCACCAATCTACTACCGGCACCCTAAAGACTGTGAGAAGAGTTCAAAGACACTCCTAACAAACAAACGCTACATACATACGCATAAACTCTTTCCAACAATTACTAATATGAACATTTTAACGACCTTGTACCAACCAAAGGACGTTACTTTTATTTGTAAAAATACCTTAATTTATATATATATATATATATATATATATATATATATATATATATATATATATATACTAAATCTAAAAATGAACCAACACCGACTGCGGTTTCATGCAACGGATCGTCAGGGTCAGGCTAACAATTTAGATAAAAAGCGGCAACTATATAGAGCTCAAAAGAAGAAACCAAATCAAATCAGGGTAAAACAACCTTTATTACAAACTACCAAAAAAAAACCCTTCATTACAAACTAACAAAAAAAAATATCCAAAACACCTATTTTAATAAGCAATTTTTTATATGTTTACATCTATTAAGGATTTCATATATAATTGTTGTTTCTATATACAATTTGATTTTCTTGTTTTGTACCCCTCTTATAGTGGGCTATCTATTAACAAGGCCAAATCAAAGTAATCTGTTTCAACACATGTACACTTCACTATAACGGATAACCCACTATAAACTGGTGATTCCTGCCGTCCAAAGAACACGCACCCCACTATAAATTGGCGAACCCCCGACGTCCATAAACACTTCAACCACAAGAACAATGGCAGAAAAACGAAATGACACAAAACAAATGATCATCAACAAGGATTCATCCATACAAGCAGTGACAATCAAAACACCCGTTTTTATTGAGTCTAATGTATTCGCCTGGTTTGCGATAATGGACGCGCAGTTCAACATCACAAACATAAAACAAGCAACACAAAAATTCTACCACGCTTTGGCAGTTCTTCCTCCAGGAAGAATAACAACGAATATATTACACTCAAAAGATTACGATACCTTAAAGGAAACTGTAATCAGTGCATATGAAAAATCAAAACCAGAGATGCTCGACAAATTGATGTCATCTTCAGAAATATCAGGACGACATTCAACTTATTTAAACGAACTGATGTCGTTAGCAAATCGCATAGCCGCAAATGAAGACATTGTCCGACATAAATTTACACAAGCGCTGCCGCCTTCTTTAAAACCAATTATAGCCGCGCAAACAGGTGTGAAAATAGACCACCTAGGAAAACATCCGATGATCTTCTTCTATATTTTAACAAACAAGAAACACATATTCAACAAGTGTCCGAAGAAAGCCATCAACAACAATAATGACAACTGCAAAGATATCAAAACACAACAAAGGAAAGTATACCTAGTATATCTCCGTTTCACAGAGATCAAAATCCCAAAATCTGTCGCGCACATATTTACCTTGCTGAACGTTTTGCAAACCCTGGTGCAAATGGCATGATAAGAAAAATGTACAAATACAAACCAGTTCAAGACCCATTTCACCGGTATCAAATATAAACCCGGAAAACTAATTCGGCGTAATATGATAGCTTCCACATATTCACCGCTTCTTGGAGTAGCCGCATGGTTAGGAGCTAACAAAGTAAATTTTGTTGTAGACACAAGAGCAGCTGTATCAGTTCTACCAAAACAAAATCTAAACGGTGCCATCATCCACCCAACCAACATCTCTATTGTAGCAGCTAACAGACTAAAAATAGAATGCTCTAGCCAAGCAGTAATCACGTTAGCACTACATAACCTCAGAAGAGACTTTACTCGGACCTTTCTTGTTACAGAAACGACCAAACCTCTCCTAGCTTATGACCTCTTGAGCAACTTTGAACTATTGGTTGATTGTACTAATAGTAAACTAATAGATACGACAACAAATAGACAATCTAAAGCACAACTATTTTCGATGATAATTAATATTGATATTTATCCAGACAATCCTACAGACATAACAGTCAAAAATCTCATAAAGAAATATCCAAATATAATATCTCCACCTAAAATAGCAACGCTATCAAACCCAAGGTATTCCACAGGATTGAAACTGAAAGTAATTCTCCTTCCTTCTCAAAAACTCGACAGTTTTCACCTCAAAAATACAAAAGAGCGATGGAGGAATTCCGTAAACTCCAGAAAACTGGAATAATTTCCCCTTCAAAATTGGAATGGAGTGCAGCCCTACATTACAGACCCGTAGGTGACTACAGGTTACTAAATACAATAACAAAACCTGATCGCTATCCAATACCGAACATAAATTCTCTGTCATCTAAATGGCACAACAAAAAAGTTTTCTCGAAAATCGACCTGTCATCAGCATATCACCAAATACCAATACACACCGATGACATATGTAAAACAGCGATGACCACACCTTTTGGATTATACGAATACAATTATATGTCTTTCGGTATGTAACTCTAGTACGATGGAGCGAAAGAAATTATTGTTAGTGGTATTATTAATTCTGCAGGTTATTGGTTTCAGTATGAGTAGGGAGGAAAATAAGCCTAATAGATAGTAAAATTGTTCAATGTCGGTTGCAATATGAATGCAGCTAAGGAATTGTGAAAATAATATATTGCAAAATTTTAGTATCTTGGAAACTGACTGGAAAGTGAATTGAGAAAAACATTTTTCAGGTGTAAGCGACAGGTCAGATGGGGTCATCATAGTATCAGCTATTATGTGATAAAGCGGGAGCTTTTGCAGCTGGTGAAACCAAAAAATATACTTAGCCAAAATATTGTTTCGGGATTGTCACAAACTTTTGATTTGGTCAAATAAGCTTAAATCCTGAAAATTTTTCCTGAGAACAGATTTTACAGTCGGAAAAATAAATGATGTAATCAAAATGGAAGAAGACGAAAAAAAATGATGTCATTTAGAAATATTGTTACTTTATTGCTAAGGGAATGATGTTGCTCCGCCTCAAAGTGTGAAGGCGGGAGTAATCTAATTGGCTAAAGACGTGATTTGCATGGACACTCCATGTTCGTCATACCTCCCCCAAGAGAATTTGGGACAGGCATAAAAATAAGGCCTCAGAGGGCCAAGATCACCCGGGACTTGAGACTCGGGAGCGGAGTCGGCACTCAGTCGGAAGACAGAGGTAGAACTGAGTCTTGGGACCAGTCGAGACAGACGTAACGACAAACCGTAGAGACAGAGATGGTCGCCTCATATAGAGTTCCTGACTAAAGATGTAAAGAAACGCAGAGAAGCATGCTACCGACCGACCGACCGACCGACCGACCGAAAAGAGTTAAAGTCAAATAACGCGCCTCTGATAGAGTCCTGGCTGAAGATGTTAAGAAACAGAACGAGTCGAGAAAGAGTTAAATTCAAATTCATTTGAGTTGCCACGGCAGATAAGACGAATTCACCGCCTCCGTCATCCACACACCCAAAGACCACTCTTCGGCAGTTTCCGTAAAGCTTCAGTGAAAAGCTTGAATAAAATATTTTGAATCGTCACGCCTCTTAAACGAAAAATTTCGCTCCGTTGTAAAGATAAGAAATTGACGACTGTTATATTCTATTTCTTTTTTTTTTTTTTTTTTTTTTGTATATAAAGACTTTTTCCGCAACTCATTCAGGCGTCCTTCAATTTACTTTTGGTGCCGTTCTTATTAACCCAATTGTGCGCGCGCATCCGATCTGGTTCCTTTTAAATTTCCATTTTACTCCCACCATTACAGCCATGAATACTAAAGTACCTATCACGGCTGACCAATTTATTAGGATTTTGTTACCATCCACCCAGACCGTGCCTTAACAACCTGGATCTAGTCTGTAACAGTTCAATCTCCTTCATGTAATTCCTCATGTTGTTCTATTTGTGGTCGACAACGTAATTGTGGAATTGAAACTCAATGACGATGACCAACACACCTGGAAAACCGTCTGTCGGTGGCACCTATCTGCCAGTGGCACCCATCCTCCCCGTGATCTTAGTCAAACCCCACCTTATGGGAGATGGCCGCCATTTCCCTGTCCTAGAAAAGGGGTCGTCATTATCGGGGAAAGATAAAAGCTTTTCCCAAAGACTATCCCAAGGACAAGACAAAACGGGCACCTATTTTCTCTATAGGTTCTAATACAGCAGGAATCTGACCTAACGTAATAGTGGGGAATTCCTTTACTATCGGATTCCACACTTCTGTATAATCAGGTTAATTTCTCACTTAATTATTCTCTCGTATTATCTTTTCAACTTTCTAGTCCCCTTTTTTGTTAATTAATTATTTGTAAAATCCAACCACTGCTACTTTTACTCTTGCTGTTTTCATTTACTTGATTCGATTTCTAGTTTACGAAGTTTCAGCTTCTCTTCTTGGACTTTTTCATGAGTTTCTCTCGCTATTCTGTTATTGGTTCAATTGTAATGGATCGCTGTTCTATCTCTCTAACTTTTTCTGAGTCTTCATCTGCTTGGGAATCTTTATCTGTTCCCTGCCCTTTTGGCTCCACAGGTTCGCTTCCCCTGTTCTTTTCCTGACCTTTAGTTCACTCATTTCCCAATTAGCAATCTCAGCTAACTTTAAAACATTGGTATAAGCTCTCTTTGTTCGACCACCCATCTGGTCCCAAATTACATATGACACTTTTTTCCAGTGAATTTTGTAGTACTCAGGGTCTCCAACCCTAAATTCTAATACCTTTCTACTGGCATTCACCCTGCCACTTCTCACTCTCTTCCGGGCTTTTTTTTTCATTCGCCTTCTAGCACGTACAAACAACCTATGCTGTTGTTCTATTATCAACTCTTTATCTGACTCAGCAACCACACCACGAATCGGAATTGTTCACAGAATTATCTAAAATAATTGGTTTTCACCGACTGAGAAAACAGTTTACTACCCGCACACAAACGGTTTAGTAGAAAGAGTACATAGAACCTTGAATACAGCAATAATAGCAAGCAAAGAATGCTGGCTGTCAGCTCTTCCCATTGTGCTTCTTGGAATCAGGATAACACCTAATGAATCCAACTATTCCCCCTTCACTGCATTAACGGGAAGTCAAGTTCAAGCTCCGCGATTGTTAATCGATCCTACTAAAGATGAAGACATAGAATTAAAAAAAACTCTCACATGAAGACTTTAGCAGAAGAGATGCAAAAATTTGACATGGAAAAATTTTCCAGCGGACATTTGCACTCTACGACTAAGTCATATATTCATAAAGATTTACAAAACTGTGAATATATTTGGCTGAAAACGGACAGAGTACGAAAACCTTTAGGGGTGCAATATACAAGCCCATTTCAAGTAATAGGCCGTCATGTCAAATATTTTACGATCAAAATATCTGAAAATGTGCATAATAATGTTTCCATTAACAGACTAAAAGCAGCATATAATTCTAAAATAAACAGTTTAGAGATTCTGTCGAAAGAAATCCGTAATTGAACGATTCCCGATCTCATGTCGCTGGAGCTCATGATGAAAAACAAATAACTAAAACAAAAACCGGTAGAGTAATTAAATGGAAAAAAAAACACAACATATATTTTTACTACTAAAAAAAAAAATACAGAATTACACTCCGTTATTTGAGTGAGAACTTATATGTAGTGAACAAAACAAATTCAAAATTTAAAATTCAAATCTCCCTCATTGCTTTTGTAAGAAAAAAACAATAAAAAGGAAAAAAGAAAAAGAAAAAATAAATTTTCTGGAATGTACAAACTTTGCACACAAAACTCGCGAAATTTCACACTTCGATGTGAAATGTTTTTCGACAAATAGCAAACTAGGAAACATGTAAAAAAAAGTCAAAAATTCAAATAATCTTTAATTATAAAAAAAAAAATTCCTTTTACGAATCCTTTTCAAGAGCCGACGCGAAGTTTGTTTGTCGTCCAATGGGAAGCCCAGAATTATACCCGGGTGTGAATTCCCAAATGACCTGTTTTGTAGCCCCAGGAAATGAAATAGAAGAACAAGACAAGAATACGGTCGCAGTAGAGAAAATACAAGCATAATTAACAAGTCCCTTGACAAACGTGAAGCAATCGTATTATTGTTGCCTCTCTTTCTCTTTCATCTTCTTTTTCTTCACTGTTCAGCAATCTACCAGTACCCTTAAAGTCTGGGCGAAGACTTCAAAGAGACTCCTAACAAACAAACGCTCACACATACATAGGTACGCATAAACTCTTTCCAATAATCATTATGAGCATTTTAACGACCTTCTATCAATCAAAAGACATTACTTTTATTTGTAAAAAACCTTATCTGATATATGTATATAAAATTATTGTTTCTATATACAATCTAATTTTCTTGTTTTGTACCCCTTTTAAAGTGGGCTATCTGTTAACAAGGCGAAATCAAACTAATCTGTTTCAATAAACATACACTTCACTATAACGGATAACTCACTATAAATCTACTGCGGGAAATTCCTCTGCCCAGTCAATCACATCTCTTTTAAGACATGATCGCCGAAACGTGTATCACGTATGGCACTTACCTGACTGACTGAAACAGCAGATAGCGAAAACATCGTCCATGCTATCTGAGCTACCTTACTAACTTACTAATCCATTTACAATGTAAATGATCTCCAAACACACCAAATACACACACACACACACACACACACACACACACACACACACACACACACACACACATATATATATATATATATATATATATATATATATATATAATAAATTATATTTTAGAACATGTACATAATTTTTTTATATATGCACTACAAATGGTACATTTGCTTCGACATTAAAACTTCAATGTCACATCATATATAAAAAAAATTATGTACATGTTCTAAAATATAATTTATGATAAATATTCACAGCTCTATATATTATATATCGAGCACTGTTTTAAAATAATGTTTTGGACGTTGTAAAAATTCTTTCTTCATTCTGTATTCACTCGGATCGCTCATTCAGTAAAATGAATTAGAACACTCTAGCTATTATGCGCGTATAATGATAATATATGCGCTAAAAAAGTCCGCCTTCTTCCACCGAACGCCCATAGCCCAGAGGTAGAATCGCCAACTGACGCCAATTCGGGCGGGTTTCAATCCTCGGTTAAAAAGCAATCGGAGTCTAACCGTACTGATGAGCTGTGATACAGCAAAACAAATCTATCTGCGGATGACAATATATATATATATATATATATATATTGTCATCCGCAGACAGATCTATATATAGTGGACTATCTTTATTTTTAGTTTCAGCTATTATTTTCATAAAGGGCAGTAACTTTTGCTTAACCTTTGTTACTTTAGTCAGTCAAAGTTGCGTCCCATTATTATTCACCTTCAGACGCCAAAGTTTTCATCGCTAATAGAACGAAAATAGATTCTAATTTTTCGACGTTAGACACAAAGCTGTTAAAAGATTTAGTAAACATTATATAAGTAAGCAAAAGAAAAAAATGCATCGCTGAATCGGTTAAGAGAAATTTGAGAATTCATCATTCAATCCATCCATTGTCATATTGGTAGTCGTTTATCAGTCACTTTCTGACATTTAGATAAGCCGTCATTGGTCTTACTTCATAAAAAGATAAGTCAGAAGGCAACCTGCTCTGGTAGCAAAGGTTGTAAGTGTTGGCACTCCTGAATTAGGAGGCTCCCTGGGGTAACCTGTAAGGATAAAAAACACAAATAATTTATTTTCTGTTTAATGCATTGAAGAGAAAGAGAAAGAGAGAGAGCGATGGGACGGAGAGGAAGAACATAGAAAAGGGAAGCAGATATAGACGGGAGTATAATATAGGTAGGGAATAGAGGTACAGAGGAGAAAGTAGGTAAAGAAAAGGAATGAGATAGAGAAGAATAGAGAAAGAGAAAGAGAGGAATGAGGAGAGAATGGGAAGAGAGACAGATAGAGAAGGGAGAAAAAGGAAGCATGAAAATTTATTTTCCATTATTGTAAAAAAGAAAACACTGTAAGAACTCATAAAAAAATTATATAAAAGTTAACCACACCATCTTCTCAGTCGCTTTTAACGAAACTTATATATATATATATATATATATATATATATATATATAAAGAAAGTGAGTGAGAGAGTTATTATTATTATTATTATTATTATTATTATTATTATTATTATTATTATTATTTAATGTGATGGTGTGGGGAATGATTTCATATACAAGTATCGTATACACAACTTAGAAATAAGTTATAAGCATGTTACTTCACTAAATTAAACGGAATAACTTTTCATTCATAGTAGTGAAGTTCTAATCTATTCTTGTCCTCTTTTTCACTCAGTTGGTACACAAGAGAGGTTAATTTTTTTCAAAATTCAAATATCTGTTTCTATCTATCTTGTTGTTTTCTTTTGTTTGTTTCTCCTTCAAACTGGTCTCTGTATGTGTCCTTAAAAAGCTAAACGAAAAAGAAAATGCAAAGGGAAAAGTGCTGAAGATCAAATCTTATCAAAATCACAGACTGATGAGTTTGATAATTTTTTTAAGATTATAAAAGTCGTGGGGCCAACTGAGGGGGCCAGCCAAATTCTTTTGGTGGGGTAGGAGGTTCTTCGCCTAATCTGGTCTTCCCGTAGTATCACCACACTGTGTTTGTGTGTGTGTATTTTGCATGTGTGTGTGCATTTTGCATGTGTGTGTGTGTGTGTGTGTGTGTGTGTGTGTGTGTGTGTGTGCGTACGCTCACGAGCGTTTATTTACAGTTCAATATGTAATTTATTTAAATATATAAATATTAAATAACTTACATTTTTCCAATACCACATATTTGAACATTAACGGATAAGTGCAATTGTATTGCATACTGCAATGTGTCATAATAAGGAGAGCAGATCTGCAATAAAATTTGAAAAAATTAAATATATAAATAGATTAAATAAATAATTTTCGAAATCAATAATTTGCTATAGAGAAATTCATATGTCCAAATCTGAGAGGCGTTACGTCTATACAGCCACACAAACTAGCATAAATTCTAGCAGACATTAACAGTTTCTTTGGGATAGGCATAGCGTAGGAAAACGTCCTTAGGTCTATAGAGCTACATGCGGGAAGGGGCAACTCAACACCGCCGACAAGGCACCGAGATAACCCGGCACCAGAAAAACATAATTTCTTTTTATAACCTAATAAATGTAATTTATAAAAGACAAAATTCTAATATATATATATATATATATATATATATATATATGTGTGTGGAGGTGTAGAGTGGAAAGGGAAAAGAACATGATACAAGAGTTGTGAGGGAAAGGATGGGAGTTAATAAGATATAGGAGCGAGGAATAAATTCTCGTGTAAATTACGCAGAAATATAACATTGACTTCTCATTTGAACAGATGTATTTACCAAACTTAAACAAAAATATCTTGCAATATTAAAGAGAAAATTTATTCTAATCGTCATTGGCTTCAACCACAGGCTCCAGACGACTTCAGAATCACCTGCATCTTTTCTGGACGCTTTCCTTGTTTAAGTGAATGAGTGCTGCCATGCTTTTTGCCAATGGTCCATTTTTCGTGTTAAAGGAGTTTTGTTGGTCTCTCGCTCGACACATAATAATGCGCCCTATACATAATAATCACGGGGGCTATAGTCTGGGGAGATAGGTGACCAGATATACGGGGATGATGTGGTCACTGAAATTGTCTGAAAGCCATTATCGGCTTTTCCTGCTTGAGTGGAATGGTGCGGATTCCTATTGCCAGACATACGATCTTCCAGCAGCCACCCTCTTGATCCAGAGCAGGGACTTGATGTAGGCTTCTGTGTTAACTCTTGGGCCTTCACCAACAAATTCGGGGGTTCTTTTCCTATCAGAACGATCAGAGTGAGATTTCTGAGCTGTCATTTCTTCTTAATCTTCATTAGGCTGCAACAACTTTTTTCGAATCTTCTGCACTTTCCTCAGATTGACACCCAAACACTCAGAAATGTTCATAATGGAGTTTCTGTCGTGAATGCCAATTAGTACAGCACGCCGTTACCATATTTCTGGCGGAGGGAAAAGCGTTATGATGTCATTCTTTATTGCAGACGGTTGCCAACTGACCTACAATACGAGGAAGTCAACAAAATGAACAGCAAACAACTAGCAAGCGTGAAATTAATAGCAACGCGCAAGTTTGGCCCCAAAGACTCCTGTCGGATCTGCAAAAGTTGCACACCTTCCAAGTCCTCACAGCCACAGCGGACAAGGCTGAGTGATTTGCTCGCAGATTCTCCCCCAATTCCTCACTTAATTCGTCTGGAATATCCGCACCCTACTTCCCACCTAGAATTGAGGCTCAACTGAGCGATGTTTACATTACCTCCTCGCTGGTCTCTAAAATAATTTCAAAACTTGACCCCCATATGGCCAGCGGAGGTGACGGTATCCCAGTCATCGTCTTAAAGAAATGTGCCACTGAACTCTCTTCTGTCCTCTCCAAACTCTACAATTTTATTTTTCATTCCAAAAAGATTTTTAATCTTTTGTGTGTGTGTGTGTGTGTGTGTGTGTGTTTAAAGTATTTTTATATGGTAATTTCTATGTGTAAATTAAAAGGTCATGTGTGTCAGAGTTTCTTTCCCTTGCCGGACAAATAATTTGTAAAATTATGTCGCTTGTATCGCCATACACTTTTATCTTGTTTTTGGGTATCCATAATTCTGTCAACACATACTGTAGAAAGGTCAGAAA
>JBBBDQ010000769.1:4475000-4720000 GCA_037127315.1 Ascarosepion bandense | reverse complement strand
TTCCACTGATGAGTTTTACGTTCCACGCGAGTAGCTTCTTTCGCAAACCGCTGCTTTGTGGAACCGACTCCCAAGAGAATGCTCTCCCAATTACTGAATTCTTAACCTGTTCAAGGCTAAAGTTAACCGTTATCTTACCCACATATCACCCTAGACTCTGCACCTTACTATGTACCTCACTACCTTGAGTGGTTCTTGGGCCTTGTACAGGGTGAACAGTATTCTAAAAATAGTAACGTACGGAATTGTATCAGAAGCGTTATTTCTACTTTTAACACTACTTTACTCGGCGTTTGTGACACGGGCAACTTGATGTGGTGTAATGGTTAGCAACTTGTCTTGGTAGGGCCTATTACAACTGGATAGTGAGTTCAATCCTCACTGAGTACCCCATACTTTCGGCCTAGTGCAACATCTAAGCGTCGCTTAGAATATCAACTTTTTGTTTATTCCATTCTTTGTATCGATATTTACAAAATTTATTAAATTTAAAACAAGACGTTGAGAGTTATTTTGTTAAATTATTAAATTAAAGGTCTAAACATAAGAATAGTTGACAAAATGAATGTCTAATAAAAGTTATCGAATCTTAAGGAACATTTAATAATATGTCAAATAAATAAAAAAATAATTTATTCAGGTATATAGGATACTGTCTCAATGAAATATAAGTTTCCGTTGTCATTATAATTGAAATTATTTATTATACTGAACTTAGTGCAATAAATGCCAGACAGATCAGTTTATTTTCCCCACATACCACCATAAAATCTGCCTCGTTCTATGTAACCCTCTACCTCGAGTGGTTCTTGGGACTTTTTGCAGGGTGAACATCATTGTAAAATAAAATAAAATTTTGTAATGAGCCAGAAAATTTTAAAAATTGTAATGAGCCAGGACCGGCTCGTTGCTAGGGTGTTTTGTGTGGTAGAGTAAACTTTTGTCGAACATCATGTAAGAGTTACCCCACTAAAATCTGTTCACATGCCACGTAGACGAGTGTCGAATCATCCGCAGTTCCTTTGTTTTTTGTTTAAGAAGGAAATAGTTCCACCCCGTCAGCTTTTCCCAAAAATTGTGACTTTATGAAACGGCCTCTCGAAAAATTCACCCCAGTCACTACATTTTTAACCGCTTCTACTCTGGTGCCAAACGTTATCTATCCTACATATCCTCATAACCTTTTATATCCACGAACGGTCACTGAAGTTAAGCAACGTCGAGCCTTGTCAGTTTCTACATGGGTGGCTATTTGGGAATACAAGATGCTGTAAGTTTCGATGTGCGGGTCGTGTAATGGATAATAGTTTGGAATTGTTAATCAGAGGGCCGAGTTCCAATTCCTGTCGGGTTTGTTATAGGCACTTAAGTGGAAATACCCCTAAAAAAGGGTACGAATCCACCTCTTCTCTGCCAGCTATGCGTTAATAAGTAAAACTTGCATCAGTAAATTATTTTTACGATCTACAAATATTTTCTGTCTTTCAATACCTTGCAAAAGGTTGATAAATCGTAGAAAATGAGTCAGTCGATTTTATGTATGTTGTGGGGTTTCCCCCTTTTCCATGATAATGGACTCGACTTGAGTATACATATACTCCTGCCATAGTGAGATACGGGCAGTTACCGTCAGATACCGACGTTTCACGAAGAATACAGCGTCAGTAATTCAGAGTAGCTATGAGCTCCACTCAGACAGAATATTACTACGCAGCACCCGTCAGCTTCTGACGTGGACATACTAATTCTTCTACGGCTTCACTTCAGAGACTTGTATATATATTTCTTACTAATCGTATTCCTAGATTACTAACCTGCGTTCAAGTTTGTATCTTTAAGTTTAATATACTTGTTTTTCTATCTCAATTATCTGGTTTGTTGTTCATTATTTTGTGCGGTTACCATTCCCGGGATCCAGAAAAATCTGTATACAATAACAGCATTCAGTAACCCTCTACTGTAAGTAGCTCTTGCGCCTTGTATAGGGTGAATATTTTACTAGTCCGATTGACTATTCCTACTGAGTAGTGAGTTCCATCTTTTGTTGAACATAGGACTGAAATAAAGAACAGAAACCACATCACGTGATAACTAGCATCAGCAATTAATATTAATATTATCTTAACAATACTCACCCACATTCTTTGCCGTGCTTGTGACACCTTAAGACATCCCTGAAATAGCAGATAGAGATTAAATTAATATTTCACAATAAAAACAGATAGAAGCAGAATTCGGCAAAGTTTAATTCGTGATCAGGTAAAAAAATGTATTAGGATGTGCTCCCTCGATGTTTTTTTTTTTGTTATTTAAAAAAAACTATTTTTAGAATTAAAACAGAGAAAACCATCTTTACATATGTTAAGCAATGAATATTACATTATTGTTTGTTCCCTTTTTTATATTTGTATAAATGAATTGGGATCAAATACAGATCAAATATGGGTCGGTATCCGACAGAAAGATAAGTGTTGTAACTCTAAAAGGATACTCCGTGAATAACCACCAAAACGGAAGTTTGGTATTATAGTATATCAACAAATACAAAACTCGCACGCTGCGTAAAGTAGATACACTTTATTTATTAGTAATCCCTAGAATTACTTTCAGCATAAACAATTATGTCCTATTTTTATTAGAATGGCATTTGTAAAATCCAACTCATGGACTATTTCGTTTTTATTTATACAAGTGAGTTTAAATGGTCGTCCAAAGATACATATCTTTTATGCTCGTAGATACTGGCTTTTAGATTTCGAGATGTCTCGCCGATATAAATCTATTTACATTGTAACAAGTTTTTTGGAAAAGTACCGAATTTGAGTTTCGACCAGAATTTTCCTTAAGGGTTCTTGTAAATTATGTTATTAAAAATGTTTTTTGTTGTAATTTGGTCGGATAGGTGGCATATAACCTTCTTTCTTTCTATGGATCTATGTATCTATCTATGTTTATTTTCTAAGTGCACTCTGACGTGGTGCAATGGTTAGCAAGTTTGTCTCACTAGAATCATTTCAACTAAGTAGTGAATAACTGGGTGTGTCATTCTTTCGGCCTTGTGCCACATCTAAGCTGAGCTTAGAAAATTTTATATTTTCTGTCTAACTATCTATATATATGCTTACGATACCTATTTCTAAAGACAAATAAATCTACTTACGCGCAATTGACGTGATTCATTATACAATTTGAAGTTTCCGTGTGATTACAAGCAGAACACAAATCTGTTTTCCATCCTAAAAGACAGAAGTTGTTTTGCATTTTTAATAGAAACGAAATGGAAATTTGGTAAAGTTTAACTTAGAACCAAGTAAAAAATAAAACAAAATCAAACAAACGGTGTGTCGCCAAAAGGATCTTTGTTCTGCTGACCCCGTTACCCTCATCGATCATTTTTATTGTTTTAAAACGTAATTTTAGAAGGTGATTAAAAAAAAAACTGAAATGCAGAACTCCTTGGAAACTTAAGAAAAGAATTAATCCCAGTTACAGTTAATTACAAGAAAAATGTATGAATTCGGTTTCATATCTAAGAGTTTTACTAAAATTCTTAAAGTCACTTTTTAAAAATAATAAATTAAATATTTTTTAGAAAAATCCAAAACAAAACCAAAAATTCAATTTTTATATAGTTATGGAGAATTCTTCATATGCTGTGTCCTTCAGTATCTAGGCGATTATGGTTCTCCACAATTTCCTGTTCTTTGTAGCTCTTAATAATTTTTTGTTTTTGTTCTTACTTCTAAACCTTATTCCGTCATCCATTCGATCAAGCTCACTAGCTAGATTATGCGAATCTGTCCCTCTTGCTTTCAATTTGCCTTGTGAACATCAGATTTTCTATTCCCTCTTTCCTCATTATATACCCTACAAATTTGAACTGTCTATTCCTGATGTTGAATATAAGCTTTTCTTTTTCTTTCCATTTTATTTAATACTTCGTCGTTGCTCACATATTCAATCGATGATATTCTCATAATCCTGCTCTGGAACTATATTTATAGATTATAAAGTAATACTTTTATAAAATAAATAATTGAATAAATAAAATGGGTTTATCATTTTTGCTGTTGGTCCGAAGGAAAAAACATTATAATTTCAATCGATTATTTTTATTAAACTTAAAAATAAACTTTTGAAAACAAAAAATGTTAGCCATATTAAGAGAACAAGAGAAAAATAATTCTTTTGTCACATCATATTTTTTGTTTTTGTTTTTCATCCAAAGCTAAGTAAGCTTTGCTGATCTACAATTTAACAAAATAAAAGATTCAATCAATCATTCTATATGAAATACGTCAATATGAAATACAGACGTATTTATAGACGTCTATATTATATAGACGTCTATATTATATAGACGTCTATATTATATAGACGTCTATATGAAATTCTATATGAAATACGTCTTTCTTACCTTCTAAAAAATATTTTAATTGCATTAAATAATATGACAAAGATGAAAAAATTTATAAAAATTACAATCAATTTTTCCTTAGCAAATGTTCCCTTCTAAATTTGGTTTAGTCGTTATAATAAAGGTAACTATATATATAGATTAGAGAAAATCTTCAAAATTCAAAGGTGTCGGATGTACATTTCGACATAGGATCTCTAATAGAGATTCTACGTCACGTCAGCGACATTGTTTTGTTCCAAATGGCGAAGGCCCTTGGGTAGAGTGTGGAGGGGTTTTAGGTTAACAACAGTCACAAAGTGGAAAAGGACAGAGCTGGTAGTCGCGGGGTTACAAGGAGTTGAAGTGGTATATTTAGGAAGGGGAGGAATAGGAGTTCATATTTTATAAAGATAGACAACTAAATGAGTTAAATTACGTTTTTGTGGTTAAGATTTTGGCCTGTTTGAAGAGGTGTATTTAGGCGAGAAAGAATGGGTTTCAATATAAGATTTTAAAAATTTTTATTTAAGTTTATTTGATTAAACCTTTTAGGTAGAAGCGAGCTAAATGCCAATTACAGGAAGTTATCAGCTTAAAGGTTATTAGAGAAAATATATATATATATATATATAAGAATTACTCGACGAATGCAATATAAACGACTTTTTTATATATTTATGTTTAACTGCCTATTAATCTTAAACATTTTAAGTATTTATTTTAAGCATTCTAATATATATGAGATTTTCTGCACCTTACATTTATTGTCTTATTTATAGACGCTTGTTAAGGGAATGTTAAACAATTACCAATATATATTTAGTTTTGCTATAAGGGACTACAAATAAACCTTAAGAAAATTGAATGCATGGTCATCAGCAAAAAGAGCAACCCAAAGTGCCAAACACAGGTGGGCGATACATCAAAAATCAAGCAATTACAAAAAGTTAAATACCTAGGAAGTGTTCTAACAGGAGATGGAAAGTGCGACACAGAGATCCGAAGGCGAATTGGCATGGCAAAGGATGCGTTCTAGAACTTGAGTAAAGTACTAAGACACAGGAAAATTTCCGTAGAAACAAAGAAGAGAGTTCTAGATTGCTATGTGATGTCAGTTCTTCAATACGTCAGTGCTGGACAATATCATCGAAAATGAGGAAAAAACTTGAAGCAGCGAAAATGTGGTTCTACAGAAGGATGCTGCGGATATCGTGGACCAAGCATGCGAGCAACGATGAGGTGTTGGAAAGAATGGCAATGAAATGAAAATTTATAGTGAGCATCAGGAAGAGACAACTGAAGTTCCTGGGACATGCAATGGGGAAGGAGGGCTTGGAGAGCCTGATACTGACAGGCCAGATAGAGGGAAAAAGAGACAGAGGATGGCAGCGGATAACATATTTGAAGGGCCTGATCAGGTGGATGACGAAACGGGGGTTGTGAGGTGTAACAGGAGAAAACATACTAAGAGCCACCAGGGATAGGGAGACATGGAAAGCCATGATCGCCTACGTCCTGAAAGGACAGGGCACATAGAAGAAGAAGAATAGTTACTACTCTTACTTTCTGATAATATCGTGTATGACCTCCCATATTTCCAAAAATCGACACATTTATACAGACAAAAAAGAGAATTTCAAATTCCGTTCTAAAAGTATAACATGGGTTCTGAGTAAATGACAAATTCCAGTATGGATTGAAGTCTTTTTGTGTGAAAGTGTTGCCACTTTTCTTCTAAGTTTTGTCTATTGTATCTGTCTGGCCAGTTTGTTCCGTTTTTGTTTTTTCTGAACTTTTCGTATTAAGTGTTTTGCTGACTGGAGACACTGACAGTAATGGCGACGTTTCCGCATCAGCCGGAGAACCCTATATCTCCATCAGAATGGGGCCCTAATATGCCAAATATGCCGAGTATTATGTGAATTTTCAGGGCCATTACCGACAATATATCGTTGGCAATACGCTCCTCACAATACTGGCGGCATTAGACGCAGTCACTACAAAATCCATTTCCCAGGCGCAAAACCCAGGAAACTAATTGGTGTCAGCAAGGAGACCATGGAGGAGGCGGTGAAAAGTCTCAACGTTGAAGGCAAGATCCTGGTAAAAAGTCGAATGCTATGTTGGACATCCTGCACTCATCAAATTTCATCAGAGACACTGGTTTGCAGGAATTGAGCTAATCTTGATTTGTTTTTTTTTTTAGTCCCTTCAAGACACAGCAGGGCAGATTACTGACAGTCTTCCATCCCTAGTTAAACTAGAGTCCGTTGTTCACGTAGTCAATGTATGTGACTATCGTTCAGGGCCTGGTCGCAGCGTTCTTTATTTTTATGGTCAGATCAAGATCTCTAATCTCCCCAGATTGTTCTTATCCTCTTTTTATCTTGAACGGATCAGCCTTTGATATTCCCCACTCCTAAATTTATTTTATCCCTCCCTCATTCTTGATTTTGCTTATCGGCAAAATATAGCGGCCGCTCTTAATTTTTGTGATTTAGACGTGTTTAACTCACACAGTTTGATTTTAGTTTGAATGTTTTAATTTTTTTTTCTTATTGGGTCCATCTCCTCGACCTCGTGATGAATTTTATCTATTTTCTGGGAGGTAGTGAATATAAATGGACCATTACATAGTCAAATTTTAATAAACATAGCTAGTTCTTGGCATACCAATATATTATACTAGAATTGCAGTTATTTTGATTCTAATTTTTAAAATATATATATATATATTTTTTTTTTTTAAATATATATATATATATATATATATATATATATTTGATCTGGTACCGTCTTGACCACTCGACCATGGATAGCCTCTTGATCAGACGAGGTTTTTATCATGCTTATATCATGCTTTTATCATGCTTATATAACACAATTTTCGATTTTACCGCAAACAATATATGTATATGCTATCCTGCTGGATAGCATATATATATATATATATATATATATATATATATATATATATATATATATATATATACTTTCGGTGACTGGCGTGTGTATACACTGCTTATATACAATACGTTAAAATTTCCCTCCTCAGATTCCATGCGTCGATGGCTTAGTTTCGATCCCAACCAGAAGCAAGTGGATGCGTCTAGCTACACTGATGAGCTGTGATACAGCGAAACAGGCTTGTATGTGGATGACTAATATGTATTTATGTGTGAATATGAATCATTCATATTAAAAATAAAGGCAGATTTTTTATACTTTTTCTTAAGAAAAATGCATAATTCACATTATAAGATTAAAAATTACTAATGACCAATTATTAATTATAATTCACTATTTATCAATATTTAGTTAATGTGGATCAACGTATTTAAGCAGATATTTATTTTATGTCTACGTGTAGCCATCAATTCATTTCTCTTGTTTAATAAGGTAAAATTATTTAAGTGTTTTAAGGTAATTAAATTTACTTAGCCAGAAATTCGGAACCGGCATGCTGTACTGCTTAGCATTTCCACCGGAAGCACCAATACGAACATTTTTTAGCTTTTGGGTGTCAATCTGAGGAAAGTGCAAAAGATTCGAAAAAGTTGAATGAGTCTAATGCAGATTACGAAAGAATGACAGCTCGGAAAACTCATTGTGATCGTTCTGATAAGAAAAGGACTCCCGAATTTGTTGGTGAAGGCCTAAGATTCAACACGGAGGCCTACATCCAGTCCCTCCTCCTGGTCAAGAGGGTGGCTGCTGGAAAACCCTATGTCTGGCAATGTGACCATATCAGCCCTTATATCTGACAATCTAACTCTCCAGATTGCAAACCCCTTGATGATGATGTGTGGGCAGTAGTTGAGTGAGATACCCTAAACTCCTCATAAGAGCAAAGATGAAATGAAGACAACGATTACGGCATAATTTACGTACTTAAACAAGGAGAACGTTCGGAAGAGATGTAAGAGCTTCCTAAGTCGTCTAGAGGCCGCGGTTGAATACAATGGCAATTTTATTGATTAAATTTACCTTTTAGTAATTCACGATATCTTTGTGAAATTTCCGTAAATACAACTGTGAAAAGAGATGTTAGTGGTATTTTCATTTTTGAGTAATTTAGATGAAAATACGTTTATTGCACTATATATATATATATATATATATATATATATATATATATATATATGTGTGTGTGTGTGTGTGTGTGTGTGTGTGTGTTAATGAATATTTGGGCAGCAATCTTTCATTCAAGCATCTTTTCATAAATACAGCCGACATTGAAGATTTAATTAATTTTTCCAGCATCTTAACATTTTTACCGTTTTGTGGGAGTTAAGTAATATAAAACTTGTCCATAGTTTTTATTGTCCCGAGTGCTTTCGGCTATTTCTATAGCCATTATGAACTGTGCATTTTATCATTGGTGTAGTTCTTTTCTCATGTGTTGACCGTTATATAGTAGTTCAGCTCTGCATGGCTTTGAAGAAGAATGTTCATTTCCAGTAGTCACGTACCACACGAAGCTGGAATTGACATGAACACAATTTCTACTTTTAGAAGTGCTTCAACGCGCCATCTCCACTGCTAGATTTGTAAGATTAATTACAGAGGAATGATATTTAATACATAACGCCACTCAAAGAGCGAGATGTCTACGACAATGTGATTTTAAAAGAATTTTTGTGTTATCCATCACAATTTCACTTAAGGGTTCATAAATTAATATTTTTTATTTTTCTTAATAGCACTTTAATCAGACAAGTGTATGTCAGGAAGTGATATATATATATATATATATATATATATATATATATATATATATATATATATAAAACTTTATTTAAAATGAATTTACATTGTGACACGGAAATTTTTGTTTCGATATTTAAAGATTTTATCGCGTCATCAAGCAATGTTCAAAAACTTTGAAAATTCATTGGTTTCTAAATTTGTTGACAATAATAGTGTGTTTAATCAGTGGGCTGGGTAGTGTCTACTTGGACTCGGTGGAAACATAGCAAGCAATTAATGAACTGTATTAAAATTTACATGAAATAGTGCTAATAAGTGAAATGAGAACAATCTACCTAATTAGATTAAGGGGTTCAGTTTGAAATTCCCTGTATCTTGCCTGAATTGATTAAGACCTTTATGGAGGGTGCAATGGCTGAACTATTGTGATAACAACAACAAAGACCAGGACAATATTTCTCATGTAAATAGAAATACATGTACTCTTTTATCTAAACTCAGATTGTCTACCTGCCAGTAATAAATTAATAGTTTCCGTAAGCCATCATATTATATGCATGATTTATTAAACAAATATGAGGTGCGACAATTTAATTCCTACAATGACAATATGAAAGTGAAAGCAAAGTTTGCTTAATTGGTCTCAATTGGCTGTTGTTACTTAAAATACTCACCTTACAAAGTTATGCACTTTGAGAGATGATGGTACCATTACTGGAAACATTCTTGGAACCTATTTTTTTAGAAAAGCTCTTAATAATAATCACATGTTGCTGGATGTCAGAGCATTTTTTCTAGTTTGGAAATAGATAAAAAATCACAGACAGTTTTGTGAATAATGTGGATGACCCATTTTTTTTAAACTCATGAACACTAAGTCTATAAGAGACAAATTTCCAGGAATTAACTGGTCTCTGGTCACAAATACAATGTAAATATATTTTGAGATTTTAAAAAAAGGTTGTGATAGAAAATGATTGAATAGTTTCAAAGAAAACATTATTTACATTGTTTGTACTGTTGTTCTCATCTTTGTTGTCATATTCATGATGCTTTGGATGTTGTACACTCCGGTCTACTTCAATAGATGGGAATTTCGAACTGAACTCTTTATTTCTGACACTGACGTGAATTGTTCTTGATCCTTGAGCCATGCCACTTCCAGATATCTTAGTTATCTCCCTTTAACTTAGTTATTTGTTCACCACTGCTGTAGCCAGGTTTGACCTTACAACTCTTTGAGCTAAGTCACTTGATCTGATAACGCTTTTATCTAGTGGGCCATGTGTCATATACCCCAGTGATCAAAATAAAGGGATCAAATTAGAATTCCAATTACTTGAGGGCTAGGGCGTGCAACAGCTAAAGCATTGTGAAATGGCAGTGGAGATGAGGACGATGGTTTGAACAATGTAAATAATATAAATGCTCCCTCATCTCAGAAGTATAGAGAAATATTCCAAAGAAAGCTTTGATGACATGAGCTGAACTCTGTTTAGGTGTTAAGTTAAATAGTTTCAATGAGATTAAAGTCTTTTCAATGCCATGTATGTATATTCATGTGGCACTGGGTTGCATGTGATGGTAGGGAAATGGTTAGTGTTGTACTCATCACCTAAGCAGAGATTATCTGCTTGCTTTTTAAATCAATTCAAAATCCATGTTTTTTACTGGAGCTAAAGTATCAACTGCTAGCACTGGTGGGGAAATATGCAACTATCTCACCCACAAAGCCATCCCTGAAAATTGATATGAGAGTGCATCACTGTCTGCAAATCAATTCAGTTATTAACTGAATTTTGATCTGAGACATTTTTAGTTTTATATGAGATAAGTTTCATCAGTCAGTCCGTCAGTTAAGTGCCATACGTGAAACACGCTTGGGCGATCATGTCTCGAAAGAGACATGACTGACTGGGCAGAAGATTATCCCGCAGTAGGTTGCCATTGCTTTCTGCGGTAGACTGGTTGCCAACCAAGGCTATAGAACCCAATCTGTCCTGTTATTTAACCCATAACTGGAAGGAATAGACGGATTAATACCTTTCCCAAGGGTATTTGCGCGTAAGTGAATACAATGGATTCAGCTGGAGTTTGAACTCGGCTCCCCGATTTCTCGTTCCGAGCCGATATCCACTGGACCACTACACACATCCTCAGTAGTAAAGAAAAAAACATTTGCATCTAAACCGATTACGTCTCTCCACAATTTCTTGTTCTTTGTAGTTTTCAGTAAATTTTGTCTTGTTATCTCTCTTAAACTTTGTTCCACCATCCATCTACTCAAGCTTGCTAGGTAAATTATGCACTGTTTTCATCTGATCCTCTTGCTTTTAATATTTCCTGTGAGTATCAAATTTTCTAAGCCTTCTTTCTTCGTTATGAGCCCTAGAAATCTCAGTTTTCTCTTTCTGAGTGTTCTTTTTGTTTCATTTTCTTTAAAACTTTGTCATTGCTCACATGTTTAAACCATGGTATTCTCAGCATTCTTCTGTAGAACCACATTTCTGTTGCCTCAAGTCTTTTCTGTGAGGAGATTGTCCAGCATTCAGTGTCATATAAGAGGATTATTATTATTATGCAATAGTTCAGTTTTTTCTTTTTTTCTTTTTTTTTTTTTTTTTGTTAAACATGAAATTTTCCTGTTTCTTAATATTTTGTTTTAACTTTTAGAAGACATTTTTTACTCTCATATTTTCTGTTCCACTGTAAAAACACTTCCTAGATAGTTAAATTTTGTACTTGCTTGCTTGATATTACTTAATGATAATTTCTTAATAAGACATCAGAGAGCCATTTATTTTGATATTGCTAGTATAATCTTTTGAGACTTATGTTTATCATATTCATATGCTTTACATTATTCTTGTCTCTTGTTCATTGTTCTTTTATCATGCAAATCAAAATACAATTGAGATTGGCTATCTGTTGCTCAATTTCTGTGCAAATTTGCTTTCTTTGGCATCATCCAGAACAATTTGGCTTGCATAAGGAGCAGGGTGCCCAAAAAAGCAGGAACTGATTTTGGCTTGCATATCTTTAAGATGAGATATTGACAGAAAGTTGTCTTTTTATTTAACGTCATTCTTACAGTGTAAACAGCCATGAAATCTTGTTGAGTACGTATATCAATGCCATTTATAGAAAACACATTTTAGTTGTCTGCCAAAACCACTTTTGTATAGTGACATGTGACATGGAATTTTTGGCATATGCATTACTTCTTCATACTACTAATTTATGGTAATTTATAGATCTAAGCATTAAGATTTTTGTTTTGTCTGTTCTAACCATTGTTTTTTGGGGGGGGGTTTTGTGAACTTTTATCATTATTTCTACCTAATATTTTTGTACTTTTTCTTCAGTGCTAATCTTCATTTTAGATAAGCATGAATTATTTCATCTTTCATGAGGTTTGAATATCTAAAATTAGATGTTTGGGCAATAGGTTGTATGTAAAAGCAAATATAAAAACTTTAACACTCTCTAATGTTGACAAATAGATAGACTTTCTCTTTTCCAATCTGTTCACTTTTCTCTTCTTTTTTATTTTTTATTTTTTTCAATTGGAGTAGATAGACTGAACTATCGCCCGGTTCACACTCCACTCACATCTATTGAACAGGTGTAGAGGCTCATCCCTTGTTCCCAGTTTAGGATGTGGTTTCCGGCTTTCTCTCTTCCAATCTATTCACTCTTACGTAGCCCCCTGCACACCAGTGGCCTTACGGCCTTGCTTGGGGTGATGTGATTAAAAAAAAAAAAATGTAAATCGTTTTCACCAAAGTTAATAAACATTGCCTGATAGAAGAGATAACAACTTTAAATCCCGAAATATAGAAATTGCCGTTTCGCAATGTAAATTAATTTTAAATAAAAAAAAGTACATTTAATTATATTACGCTCTACGTTGTACTGAGCTTTATTTTTTTAATTTAATGCCAGAAAACTCTAGATTCTAAATCTGTCGGTTCTCTTCCCCAATATATATATATATATATATATATATATATATATATATATATACAGGTGAAAAGAACTAACAGTTTTACAATTTAGAGTTATCCGGGATTTCCTCCTTTTTTATATATATAAAAGTGCTTCGTAGAGCATAATATAATCATATAATTAAATTTGTTTTTAATTAAAACTACATTGCGACACAGAATTTCTAAGTTTCGGGATTTCTACCTCGTCATCGGGCAACGTTAGATCATTGTTGTGAAAATGATTTTCATTTAAATATAAGGAACAATATGTTTGTTATTTATACATGTGGGAAGACATAAAAATTTATGTTTATTCGGTTTAACTAATCAGAATAGAGATTCACTTTAAATTTGAAAAAAAGTTTATATTTTGGGGGAAATACATGGTTTTTTCCTTCAATCTTAACGGCCAAAGTGTCAATTTAATTTTTAAAACCCCTGCCAAGGCCCTATTCCGCTAATGTATCCATTATTGTTATTTTTCCCCATTTTTTCTTTCGGCTTTCTCCATATCCCAACATTTTCTAAAACAAAAAAAGAGATGAAGAAAGAAAGAAAGAAAACATATTATATTTTTTATCTAATTTAAATGATATACTATTTTTATTTCGATTCATTAATGCATTTTATACTAATCTTTCGAAACTTTTAATTTATAAATAACATTTTTAATATCCATTTATTTATTAAACAATTTTTCAACATCCATTTTCTTCTTTTTATATAGAATATGTTTTATTATTATTATATTCTAATACAATATCATATTACAATCTTTTCAATATATATTTTAATTATTAAAATTTTTAAAATCAATTTCATTAATTTAATATCTATTTAATTTGTTTAATTTTCCTAAAACAAATTGTTAGATATATGCAAGTAAATAAAAGTTTTTTTTTATCCGTATTCTAAGGTGAACATTTTGCAATGTTTACATATGATATTTATTTCATTACGTTTATTTAATAGATTTTTCTTCTTAAGAAATTTAATAATATATTGCTTTTCATATAGGCACAAAGGACATGGGTCGTTTAAAGACTTACATATTCTAGTTATTTTAAAACATTTTCCATCACAAACTCCCACAAAACGGAAAAAAAGATTAGGGTGGTGGAAAAATTAATTAAATCTTCCTTGTCGGTTGTATTTATGGAAAACTGCTTGAATGAAAGGTTGCTGCCGAAATATTAATTAATATATATATATATATATGTGTGTGTGTGTGTGTGTGTGTGTGTGTGTGTGTGTGTGTGTGTGTGTGTGTGGTGCAATGGACTAATTGTCATCTAAATTACTCAAAAATGAAAATACCACTAACAACTCTTTACACAGTTATATTTACGGAAATTTCACAAAGATATCGTGAATTACTAAAAGGTAAATTTATTCAATAAAATCGTCATTTGTTTCGACCACAGCTTCTAGATGACTTAGGAAACTCCTACATCTCTTCTGAACGTTCTCCTTGTTTTGTTTTTTGTTTTTTTGTTTTTTCATAAGCGTTTCACCCCGAGCAAAGCATGTCACTACCACTACTGCGCAGGGGGCTACATAGAATGGAGAAAGGATGATTAAATATAGGAAATGTCAGAGGGTGGGTGATAGGCGGGTAAGGATACCGAGAATGGGGGTTGGGTAGATGAGAGTGTTCTGAGAATAATTGGGAGTTAGAGTGATATGAGGTGTCTATTGACTCTACATTTAAACACCTGGAGATTGTAGCTGTCGGGAAAGCAGACTTGTGGAAGGGAGTTCCACAGGCGGGAAGCGCGAGAAAAGAAGCTATTGAAGTAGAATTTACGGTTACATCTTATCTGTTTAACTGTAAAAGGGTGGGACCTAGTTGCTAATCTAGTATCTCGTGTAAATTCGTACTTAGGCTGCACCAGTGCTCTAAGTTAATCGGAGCAGAATCCATGAAAGTACTTGTAGAAGAGGCACAGGGAAGCCACATCACGCCGGTGAGAGAGGGGTTGCAGCCGGTCTGCCAAGTCAGTATCAACCACGTTACAGATCCTCCTTTGTATTTTGTCAAGAAGCCCAAGGAGAGCAGCAGGGGCACCCGACCAGATATGGCAGCAATATTCAATACACGGGCGGATGGTAGATTTGTATATGTGCAGAATAGATTCAGGTGGGAAAAACTTCCGGGCCCTGCACAGAGAGCCGACTTTCATAGCGGCAGATTTGGCAATGGATTCGATATAGTCATTCCATTTGAGGTCCGCCAAAAGTGTAAGGCCAAGGAGGCGTAGTATTTTACTCTCTGGGAGGCTAGCCTGTCCCATGCTAATGGGAGGTAGATGCGATTGTCTATGGTGGTTAGTTGATAACAGCTTCGTTTTAGAAGCATTGAAAGCCTAGCCCTTTTCCCACCAGACTTTTGTTTTGTGGTCTTTGGCTAGGATCAAAGTGTAGTATCTGTTCCTTAGCGACTTGTCGTGAAGGCTTTTGCTGTTCTTTGTTTTGTTCGGTGGCAACTGTTTCCACCTGGGTTCATTGCTCAGGCTGAGTGTTTCGCCAGTAGGGTCTCTGTTACGGTGCGAAACACCGGGACACTTGTCAAGTTCGCAGCCTCCTAGGAGGCGATGGCCTCCGACAGGCCTGAAGTAATCGTTCCTCCCACCATGGCGTCGGTGGGAGGGAAGGAGGGGGATTGGCAGCTACCGCCGCGGGAATCTCCCTCTGTACCAGCAGTAGGACCAGGACCAGCAGCAGGACCAGGACCAGGACCAGCAGCAGTACCGGCACCGGCAGCAGTACCAGCACCTGGATCCCCCAAACCTTCTACCTCCGGTTGGAAAGGAGGAAAGGTTCCAAAAAAGGGGGAAGAATACTACGAGAACCTGCGGCAGAAGTATGCCGACTATATTGATGGCTCGGAGCTGTTGTCGGTGCCGGAGGAGTTGGCAGATATCGAGGCAAGAATAATATCCCTGATAACCAAGGACCCCAAGACACACAAGTTTGTGGGGATCAGCAGGGATAGTCTGGAAGAGGCAATTAAGACCCTGAAGATCAAAGCCAAGGCCGTGGCAAGAAGGAGTAACGCCATGTGGGATGTCCTGCTTGGCACGTCCGAGGAGGCCAAGCAGTTGGCTGGAGTGGTCTTGGAAACCAAGACGCTCCAGTTCCAAACAGAATACATGGGAACGCGCAAGTCAAAAATAACCCTACACGGCGTTCCCATGGACATTTCTGAAGACCATATCGGCGCCTTTTTTTCAAAATATGGAAAGGTCGCCGAGGTTTCTTCATTACGTTCTAAGGCGGGTTTCCTAACCGGGGATATGACCCTGCAGACGACACTAACGAGGAAGCAGTGTGCGGAGATCCCTAACATCCTCACCTGCAGAGGGGGCGTGCAATTTTTGTGATAGTGGAGGGCAGAAAACCCTGCTGTTAGGTCTGTGGGGCGGCGGATCACGTCGCCAAGGCATGCCCAACAAAGAATCCGGCCCCAAAGACCCAACCAACCAAGCAACTGGACAAACCTGCAGGAGGAAAAGAACAAGCTTCACCAACACCAGCATTACCAACACCAGCACCAGGAGCAAACAAAGAGGGCGATTGGCAGGTGGTGGGGAGGAAGAAGTCGAAAACGCCTTCACCTGCGAAGGTGCCTTCACCAGCCAAAGCACCTTCAAAGCCAAAGGAGCCCTCATTGGCAAAATCGCCTTCCAAACAGGGGAAGGAAAAGAAATCCCCCCAAAAAAAGGATCCTGTGGTAGATCCGGTGGAAAAGATGGAGACGGAGAGATCGGCGTCCCTGAAACGTGGAAGAGAAGAGGAGGAGGAACAACATGAAATCATCAAGAGTCGACGTAGGAGCCGAAGCAGAGAAAGGAGAACTCCTGTGGCCAAATGCTCATCGTTGCCGGTATCCCCGGAAAGACAATCTTATGCCGAAAAGGCAAGGAGCCTTCCCTCTTCCCCGCAGAAAGCTTCCCAGCCCCCCACCTTTAAATTGACCCCTTTAAAACCAGTCACCTCAACTCCCACTCCCACCCCTTCTCCTATGCCCACTCCCACTCGGGCAAAAAAGAAAAAAGCCCTGCCTCGGGGGGAAGCGCTTATGAGAATAGAGGAGGACATTACCGCAGAGTGGTCATCACAAAGGCGTAAATTGTTGAAGCCGCTTTTGAAGCTGACCTCTGTGGATGGTTTATCTACAGAAGACCCTAAGAACTTTCCCCAGGCCCCAGGAGTAATTACTCTTGTGCGAAATACCGGGGGTAACCTGCGGGTCTGGGACCATATTACTGAAGTTAAGAAACAGTACCCCAAAATCATGATGTTTAAAGATAATACTTCTGATTTTAAAAAAATGTCCAAAAATTGTGCGGGGAGATTCCCTGTTTTTATAGGGTGATAAAACTAACTTACCCCACGGACGTCGGCGGGATTGTCACAGACGGACGGATTACGTCCGATGTAGGAACTGGTTCCCTGGGACAGTCCGTCGGGGTCCTGTCTGCTAAAGATTTCCGTCCGGTATGTGACTAGATAGCCTTTGCTGCTTGTTTTTCTTTTTCTCTTTTCAGGTTTAAAAGATGTCTATTAAGATAGCCAGTTTGAATGCGAGGGGCCTGAGGGATCGGGGTAAGGCGGCTCGCCTGCTTCGTGACCTCTTGTCCTTCGGCGTGGATGTGGCCGCGATCCAAGAGACTCACTTTGTTTGCGAAGTCGACTCGTGTGTGCTGGCTAACGACTTTGTCGTCTATTCAGCATATGGGAGCCGGCAGGCCAGAGGTGTTTCTTTGCTGGTCAAGCGTACCCTGGATGCGCGGATTGACCTTGTCCATGTCGGTGCCGAGGGCCGGCTGATCGTGGCCGATATTGCAGTGAAAAGCAAGTCGTTCCGGTTGATTGCGGTGTATGCGCCCAACGATCAAGGTGAGCGAGTCTCTTTCTTTCGGCTGTTGGAGCCCTTCATGGTGGATTCAACACGGCTAATCTTAGTTGGGGACTGGAATGCCATCCTAACCCCCAAATGGGATAGAGGAAGGGGTGCTAGCGGGAGGAGTGGTGATCGCAGCCTGGTTGATCTGATCGACGAATTTGGTCTCGTCGATAGATACCGGGTCGATCATCCGGAAGGGAGCATGTGGACGTGGGCGCTTAATTGGCCTTCTACCCGGGTATCTGCGTACCTGGATAGGATGTTAGTGAGAGTGGCCGACATAGACTTCTTAGAATGTCCAACGTTCCACTGGTTAGGCTATACGGACCACAAACTCGTTTGTGCCCGTGTGGTGTTAGACTTTAGGCCTAGGTTGGCTGGTTATTGGAAGTTCAATCAGTCCTTACTGGACAGGCGGGACTTTTGTGACCAGCTAACTAGAGTAGTTCAGCGGGCGTTAATTGGGCGAGTCATTGGGAATAAGTGGTGGGTTAGCCTTAAGGATAGCATTAGGTCTTTCGCCACCCGATACAGCCAACGGCTCAACCTAGATAAGGCTGCGAAGGCAAAGACACTTAGAGCTAATTACTCCCGGGTGGAGGCTGGTGGGGATCCCCTAGAGATAGCCGTAGCCAGGGAGGCCCTGAGGCGCTCGACTAGCGAGCGCTACATGGGCCAGGTAATTAGACATAAGTTAAGCAAGATGTCTTCCGAAGCTGTGAATATGGGCGCAGAACTGCGCAAGGAAGAAATTCGTCGGGCCGGCGATCGGTACATTCGAGAGGTGCGCGACCCGGAGGGGCATCTCCTAAGGTCCACTGACGACATGTGCGAGGCGTTCCGGCAGCATTTCGAACATCGGTTTACCAAGGAGCCTGGTCTCCGTGACGAGGAGTTTCGCAGCTATTTGGCTGACTTTCCCCGGCTTTTGCCGGCTGAAGCGGCTAGCTGCGAGGGAGAGATTACGGAGGACGAAGTCTACGCGGCTTTGAAGAAGGTCGGCATTGGCAAGTCGCCAGGTTTGGATGGTTTGCCCTATGAATTGTACTTGAGGCTGTCGCACCTTTTTGTCCCGATCTTGACTGTCGTGTTCAACCACTGGTTTCGGCAGGGGTCCATCCCCGGTCGGATCACCAGGGGCGTGATCACGCTGTTGAGAAAAGGCAAGAAGGTTGGGCGGGAATTAGACGATTACAGGCCCATAACTCTGCTAAACACAGAGTTAAAGATTTTGGCCAAGATCCTGACGAATCGCTTGCAGCTAGTTGCCGAGTCTCTGTTGGAACCGGATCAGACTTGCTCTGTGAAGGGACGAACAATTCAGAGCAACCTGCACTTGATTCGCACGATCCTAGAGGGTGTAGAAGACGACGAAGAGGCCGCGCTGATCAATTTGGATCAGTCCAAGGCATTTGATAGGATTGACCATGGCTACCTGGCTGCTGTCCTGCAGGCCGCCGGATTCGAACCCGACTTCAGCCGCTGGATTAGCCTTCTGTATCGTTCCCCCAAGGCTGTGGTACAGGTGAACGGGAAGCTGTCGAGCGCTTTCGCGCTGTCTAGGTCGGTCCGACAGGGTTGTCCGCTGTCGCCTCTCCTTTACGTCCTGGCGTTGGAGCCGCTACTTCGCCGGCTAAGGGACGAGGCGTGCAGTCCGGTCCTACGTGGAATCAAGGTACCTGGAGGAGCTCGAGCCAGGGTTTCTGCGTACGCCGATGACGTAACGACCTTTGTGTCCTTCCGGAGTGACATAAGGGCGGTACAGAAGGCGCTTGAACGGTACGAACAGGTAACAGGGGCCAGAATTAACTGCGACAAGTCGTCCGGCTTGCAGTTAGGTGCCTGGAAGGGTGTTTCCCTCCCGGGGCCCTTCGACTAGACGGACGGGCCGGTCAAAATCCTCGGAATTTGGTTCGGTCCGGACTTACAGTTGGAGAAGAACTGGTCAGAAATACAGGCAAAGGTCGGCGCGTCAGTCTCTTCGTGAAGGGCCTGGCGGAGGTGTGTAACACATACCTCTTTCCCAGAATCCTTTACCGGCTGTCTGTACTTCCCCTTTGTGACGATCATGAGAAGGCGCTCGAGCGTTTGCTATTCTCCTGTCTGTGGAGAGGACGCAAACACATGGTCGACAAAGGAGTCTGTTGCCTCCGTCCGTGTCATGGGGGTCTGGGAATGCCGCACTTAGGGAGCCACGTGCTCGCTTCGAGGTTGGTATTTCTCAGGCGCGCGTTGTCGGAAGATCGGTTGCTTGCGGGGGTAGTGAGGGACATGTTCCCTAGCCTCACTATCACTCCCCCGCTCTTGAGGCTTAGCAATAGGCCTTGGGGGCGGCCGAGATTCCTGCTCGAATGTCTGAAGGCCCTGCTGGCCATTCCATGGTCCAGTGACCTTTCACGGCCTAGGAGAATCTTCTATCGGGGATTAATGGAGGGCGCCGTGAAGGATAAACTGTGGAGGAAACTCGGCATGTCGAGAGAGGAGTATCGCTCTCATTGGTCTTGGGCGCCAGGTGCGGATTGGCTCAGCAACTCTGAGTTTTCTCTGACCTGGCGATTGGCTCGGAATGGTTTGTCTCTCAATGACAAGCGTTTCGCAATGGGCCTGGCGGATTTGCCAGATTGTGAGCGTTGCAACCTTGGAATCAAGGAGACGTCTGCGCACGCCTTCTTCCATTGTTCGCGCGTTCGCCCGTTGTGGGAGCGTGTCGGCGAGTTGACTGCTCGTATCGCGCCGCGGGAGCTTCTGCTCATTGATCGCGCATACGCTGTGGACAATGTGTCGCCCCCGTACTCTGGAATGAAGCGGATGGTGTTTCTGTCGCTACTGGCCACGGCTAGAATGGTGATTTGGACGACACGACTGGAGGAAGTCTTGCGGAGCGACCGTCTTTCGGATCAGGATCTAATCCGATATTTTGAGCACCAGCTCAAAATGAAGATTAGAACTGAACGGAAACGGTTGACTCCGACAGACTTTGGCGAAAGGTGGATATATGCAGCGAGCCTGGTTCGTGTGACCGGGGCTAGCCTTGATTTTCTCTTTTAGATCTGCTAGTCACATCGGGGTGGATTCCTTTGGAACCCCGCCGTGGTTAAGGTAAGAATTCTTTTGTGTACCTAGTTAATGTGAGTGAATGTGTTTGTCCCGGCCTGTTCCCGGCTCCATTGCTTTTGTTATGATCCAGTTCGAGATTCCCATTGTCCATAGTTATTTTGTCCCGTTTTTCATTCTCGTCTGGGTCAGTATTATACATTCTCCAGTCCCTCGTTATTTTGTACCCTGCTTCTCCATTCCCCTTAGAAAGAGAGCTTCTTGATTTTGTCTTTTAGGCAGAATACAGCGGCCTCTTTATTTATGAGGGTGTGTTTGGGTCTTACTAACACTATGTATGTAATATTCATTTGAAATTGTTTTTTGTTTTGGGGATTTTTTGTTTCTTCATAACCCCTTCCCATCATGTCATTTCATAAAAAAATTTTAAAGTTATTTTTGTAATATATTGTAAAAATTCACAAATTTTTATGTACATTTGGGGCGTTTTGTAGGTCCCCGGTATGTTTTGCTGTATTTTGGTGCATGATAAGTATGAGTGTTGATAGACAAATTTTTATGGTGAATGAGAATCATTGTAACGCATGTATGGGTCGTGAATCGGATTAGCTAGGTATAGGATAGAGTATCGGAAGACCAACCCAAGTTTTGTTTCCCCCTCCCATTTTTGGCCTTGTGCCATAATTCCATGTAATATTACATGAATAAATAGCTACTAGCTATTTCCTACCCCAGGCCACTACAGATTGGAGGTCCTTTTCAAGCACGGCAGCGAGGTTCGTTTTGTCGCCCACACCTGGTTTTTGACTGATGCGAGAGTAGATTGTTGTGTCATCGGCGTACATGCCTACTTGGGATCTAATGGCGTCGGGGAGATCTTTAATGTATATCAGAAAGAGCGTGGGACCTAGGATAGAACCTTGAGGGACGCCCGCGTTCGTATGGTAGTTTTGTTTAAGTACGTGAATTATGACATAATCCTTTTCTTCAATTCATCTTTGCTATTTGCTCTTGTTTCATCAGGTAGTTAATAATGATGGTAATAAACGTTATTTTTAAGAAGAAAATTAAAAAACTCACTTCCTTTTATTTTTGGAAATCTTTGCGTAAGATATAAAAGGATATTAAAAAGATGGGAAAAAGAAATAGGATAGAAAAGATGAGAAAGCAACAAAAGTTACTGGCATTAGTACTGTCTGCTCTTGATTTTGGCGTTTAAATTTCGTTTTAAATGGTATGAGCTTGTTTTTTTTTTAAATAATATCGCTGTTTAAAAGGATTTCTAAGAATTTCTAAGGGTACAGCACCGGTCATTCTCTCCCCTCTACCCTAGGTGGTGAGGCATGCGCTCTAGACCATTCTGTCTCTCTCTCTCTCTCTCTTCTGATTTCAGCTAGCCAAGATGGAGGAAGAAACACGCCGAATATATCTGTGAAAATTTAAAAACGCTATTCTACCAGGTGGACACCTGTTTAACTTTTTCAGTGTCTTAACTATCTGGCATGTTGAATCCTGCATGTTTTACTTTTTTAATTTTCATCGTTTTAATTGTTCTTAATTGCTGTTTGAATTTGTAATTTTTAGCCTTAATTTTCTTTTGAATTTGAAGTTTTTAATTACTGGCATTAGTACTATTTTGCTATTGATTTTGGCGTTTAAATTTAAAACTTAATCTTTTTTTTTTTTTTGAGTAGATAGTACCCACTATCACCCGGTTTTACACCCCCCCCCCCACTTCTTTTGAACGGGAGTAGAGGTGATTGCCTTGTTTCTTTTTTAGGAAGGGGTTTCCGGTTCACTTTCCTTCTACTTCGGGTTTAGCGTTAGTTCGGCTGGAAGCTCTTTGCAGTTATTGAGCATGGTGGCAACGCCTCTTCATTCTGAGCTGAGTTTTTCGTTCCTGGTTATCTTCCCCTCTCCAGGAAGCACACCATTGTCTGGATCACGCTTTCATGTGCTTCCGTCTCTCACTTCTAAAATCGATTAGCCATTTCTTCTTCCTCTACCGCTCCCCCTCCACCTCTAACTGCTCGTTCACTCTTTTTTCTTATTTTTTTCATTTGGAATAAGTAGGCTAAACTATCGCCCGGTTCACACTCCACCCACATCTATTGAACAGGCGAAGAGGCTCATCCCTTGTTCACTGTTTAGGATGTGGTTTCCGGCTTTCTCTCTTCCAATCTTTTCACTCTTCTCTATTTTATTTTTTCCAATTGGAGTAGATAGACTAAAATATCGCCCGGTTCATACTCCTCCCGCGTCTATTGCACAGGTAAAGAGGTTCATCCCTTGTTCCCTGTCTAGGATTTCTCTTTTCCAAATTTTTCACTCTTACGTAGCCCCCTGCACATTAGTGGAGTTACCACCTTGCACGGGGTGATATGATTAAAAAACAAAAAGAAATCAAGAAAAAGAGAAAAGAAGAGAAAAGAGAAAGACAGTGGAAATAAAAAGCAAAGCGGGAAACAAGAGAAAAATGAACCGAGAGGAAAGAACCAATGAAAATGACTCAAAGAGAGAAAGCCCAAATTTAGACAGGAAGTAAAATATAGACAGATACAGATATCTGTCACGCGAAGTCTTGGGTTAACAGAGAGGAAAAAGTGAGAAAATGCATAAAGAGAAGAAAGTGTGTGGGGAAACAACAGAAGCGACAAAGAAATAGAAATTTCAAAGTTTGGCCGGAAGTGAATTGCAGATAGATAAAGACGTTCATAACATTATATAAAGCTAAATCCTTTGGCATTTTTAAGAAAAGGATACATACACAACATCACATACACAAACATAGGAATTATTCATAAAGCGCAAATCTGAAGACATTTAAAAACACAACACGAACATTTAAATTCATTAGCGCTAATATAATAAATTAGAAAAGTTTTTATAAAAAATAAATTAGAGAAGTAAAATATTTTTCATAAAAAATAAATAAGAATCAAACTTAAAATTTTATTTAAAGGGTTATTTTTAGGAAAATATTAATCAATTAATTTAAGAAATTTATGTCCCAGTTTAGAATTAACTCATTAAATGGAGGATTATACCATATGATTTTTCATTTTCTACTTTTGTTTCTGGAGCCACTACATTTTTTCACAAAAATAATCTCAGAAGATTGGTAACCGCTATCCCTAAGATTTCCAAAAATAAAAGGAAGTGATATTTTTTTAATTTTCTTTTAAACAATAACGTTTATTACCAACAATGAGACATTGTTCTTTCAATCTCGAAACAAAATGTACAATTTTGTAGTAGCTTGTAGTTTGTATATGTTATAAAGTATGTTTTATAATAAATGTTAATTGCTCTATTTTTATATTGAGCACTGTTTGAAATTAATGTTTTGAACGTTGCAAATATTTTCTTTGTTCCTTATTCATTTGTGTGTATATATATATATATATATATATATATATATAATGCAAAATCTCTCTCATGTTTATGTCATATTACATTTTGAAATTATCTTCACCTTTTCATTATCTAAATATCTGTCAGTAATTTCTATCTATTTATCTAGTTTCATTAACTGTTTATCTATATTCTAATATCTTTTGTATCAATTTGTCATTATCTATTTACCTTATCTCGATCTGTAACTACCTTTTCTATTTATATATTTATCTGTTATCTATCTATCTACCTATCTCTCTCTCAAACTCTCTGTCTACCTATCTATTCATCTGTCATTCTAAGTAGGTAGATAGCTTTACCAGAACTACATTTCTCCTCTCTCTCTCTCTCTCTCTCTCTCTCTCTCTCTCTCTCTCTCTCTCTCTCTCTGTCATTATATTTTTAATCTATCTTGGTCGTTTTATTAACTATCTGCCACAAATTTCCATCTGTCTACCCATCTATATATTAGTACTTATGTATATAGCTTCATTAACTGCTTATCTCTATACTATCTTTCCAAGTTGTTACTACTTTTTCTATCTATGCATTTATATTTTATTACCTTTTGTAACGCACAAAATACACTTTCTTTTGTAACGCACAAAATACACTTTCTTTTGTAACGCACAAAATACACTTTCTTTTGTAACGCACAAAATACACTTTCTTTTGTAACACACAAATACTCTTTCTCTTGTAAAACACAAATACTCTTTCTTTTGTAACGTAAAATTCGCCATTTTTTGGAAAGCACAAATACCCTTTTTTTTGTAACTCACCAATACCCTTTCTTTTGTAACGCACAAATACGCTTTCTTTTGTAACGCACAAATACCATTTCTTTTTTAACACACAGACACCCTTTCCTTTGTAACGCACAAATACCCGTTCCTAAGGTTATTTGTGAGAACTTGAATGAAACGAACGCACTTTTCAATTGACATCTTCTATCTACTTCATTTCTGTCCATCTCTTATCCTTTCTTCGACATCCCCTGTACCTTATTATTTCTCTTACTGTAACCCCCTGCGTACCGGTGGTGGTCATGTCTTACTTGGGGGTGATAGGATTATAAAAGAAAATTAAAATATAAAAAAACTGAAATAATGCAAAATGTTAAAAGCTGTTTATTTACAAGATTATAAAAGAAAACTGATAGTAAGCAACAAAACGGAGGTTGGGAATAATAATCTCAAAAGAAACATGATCACCTAAGTGTGTATCACATATGGCACTTAACTGAAAGAGTCAATAGTGATTAATGTGAGGAAGCTGTGGAGAGACATGACCACACAAGCGTGTATCGCGTATGGCATTTAACAGACTGACTGAATATTTTATTTAAATTCCAAGATATCTGAACTGGCCATTTCTTAGACCATTACTTTTAAATTTCTGCTACAAATTTAATATTATTATTATTGCTTTTGTTGTTATTGTTGTTGTTGTTGTTGCTGTTGTTAAATCTTCTGTTCGTAAATGTGAAAAATGTATCTTAGTATAGGATAAATTCTGTTCAGTGGATTCGATATAGTGTCGATAGGATAGGTAGTATTGTGGTGAATACGAAATTAAAAGTAACTCTATTCTCTTCACTGTTTATAAATTTTGCAATGTGAAATCTAATTTTGACCAATAAGAAAAAGGAAAGACTCCCTACTGAAGGAAAAAGACAAAGCAAAACTCCGCGAACCGGTGTGAATTATTTTCTAATCAATAAAAAGAAGCGATTTACAAAACTGAGAGAAGTTGGCAATTCACTGTGAAAAAGTTCTTTGTTATATATAGAGAGAGAAAGAAAGTGGAATCAGCAGATGGGAGCAGAAATCAGAGACGACACCGCCAAGATGTGACAAAAGAAATTTCAATCCACTGAACCGGACATAAGTTCTCGTTAACACACTTTCGTTCTCCATTGCCTTTCTTGCGTGCTATTCTCCTTTATCTCTTATTCTTCGTCCTCACCATTCTCGCCATCAAGAAGAAGAAGAAGAAAAAAAAACAACAATAACAGCAGTAAACACTTTAACTGACTCCTAAAAATTAACGTCGATAAGTACAATTTTTCTTTTATTGCTTTACCTTTCTTTTCACTTTCTCGACGGCCATAAAAAGAAAAGAAGGGACACAGACTTTATTACTACTCTGTTAATCCTTGCAAACACACATTCGCTACCTACAACTGCAAACTCTGTATTCAATTAACTCCGTACTACACTTTCTCTTTGAACATTTATACAGTTAATAATTTCACTTCCTACAAATTGATATTATTTTGTTTTGTTAATAAATTTCCACTTTAATATACAAACGAAATACGTTTATTCTTTCCAATCTTCTGATGATGATAATCTTAGGTTGTGTGAAGTTCGGTTATGTTTGGCACAAGATCAATTTAATAAACATGCTAGAACTCCCTACTTCAGTATTATAGGTCTAGTTTCATCAGGGTGATTTATGTATTTGCTTTGCTTGAAGTTTGTAAATTTTCCTCTGAGGCGACTTGAGAAGACCTAAAGTCTTTTTAGTGTATTCGCTTGATCAAATTCGATGTTCTCATAAGGAACCGATGATTATTCCGGGTTTTATTTTCTTGTAGAAGGCAGTAACATGACGGTAGTTTATTTTTTAGTCCATCATGAATAAGGCATTAAAAGATTTTGTGAGGAAATTCTTGCTCGAAACAAAACTAGTCACTTGTCATGTCTTAACTGTGTTAGTCACAGCCTCACATCTATCTCTTGTATACATATCTATCAATCTATTATATACATACCGGTCTCTTATATAAATATCTATCAAAGTATCTCTTTTATAAATATTTAGCTATTATATAAATATTAGTCATATATAAAATTATAAAGAGAAACAGAGAAAGTGAGAGAGAAACAGAGAAAGTGAGAGAGAAACAGAGTAAGTGAGAGGGAAATAGAGAGAGTGAGAGATGAGCATCGTGAACATAAATCAACAGTGCATGCTGACTGTCATGGGTAGATGATTGCTTAAGGCATGAACGCCCACATTTATCTCGCTATTTTATACTGATCTATTTATATACAAGATAATCTGATATATATAAGAGCTAGAGAGATAGAATGATAAATACTTATATAATAGATTCATAGATATTTATGCAATCGTGGTACAGTGAATATCGGCTCGGAACGACAAATCGGAGAGCCGAGTTCGAATTCCAGTTGAATCCATTGCATTCACTTACGCACAAATACCCTTGGGAAAGGTATTAATCCGTCTCTTCCCTCCAGTTATGGGTTAAATAGCAGGACAGATTGGGTTCTATAGCCTTGGCTGGCAACCAATCCAGCGCAGAAAGCAATGGCAACCACTGCGGGATAATCTTCTGCCCAGTCAGTCATGTCTCTTTCGAGACATGATTGCCCAAGCGTGTTTCACGTATGGCACTTAACTGACTGATATATGTATATATATATATATAAAATAGATCGATTTATAGATATGTAAGAAATACATATTTATATAAGCGTTACATAGATATTTATATAAGTGGTAGATATGGGCGCAGGAATGCTGACTCATTTTTGCACCTTAAGTGATCATCCAGCCGTTTCTGGTGGTGTGAATTGCATCATGACACCTTTTTTTTTTTTTTCTTTTTTTTTGTACCACGGACGGTGGCCAACTGACGCTATTATACTGTGTATAAATATAAAATGGCGACAATTTACCTATCGCACTTTGTATTGATAATATTACGTTTGGCATTTTTAAGTAAATAGAATTTGACTATAATAAATGCTTGAAAACAATATGAACACGTTATAAATTTTATATAAGTTTTTAACTGCCCAGTAATGTGGGAAAACTTAGGAAAATTAGCAATTAAGAAAAATATTATAAATTATGTAAGATGTTTTTTTATGTTTAGGTATTTTTAATTTTTAGTCTTACTTGTTGAAGAAACGTTTGAAATTACACATAAATTTTAAATTTACAGTTCTTGTGTTTTCATAACGCTGTGTAAGAACAAAATTTTTCAAGTGTATATGCATACAAAAACATTCAAAATTCTTTATAAAGTACGGGTGCCACTGAGTTGTAGTAAGCTTTTCTAGTAATGATTAGTCAATATACTTTTTTTAAAAGATTAAAAATTTTATAAATTATTATAATTAAAATTTTTAAAACTAAAAACATTTTTTGTAAAAATACATTATTTATCGAAATTTTATCGAAAAGTAATTGTGTCCCTAACATAATTTTATTCATAAAAAATTCAAGATTTTCGAATCAAACGTCATTTATTTGTCGCATTTAAATGTTTTATTTTAGGATTCAGCGCAGATTTTCCATAATTGGGTTTCCTGTTTAATAAAAGAAAATTTATGATTTATATTCTGTAAATGGGGAGTAATTGATGTAAAAAAAATATATTAATACCACGATTTTCTAATAAAAAAATAAAAGTAAGATATCTAAATCAATTCCATTCACTTTTTAAATAAATCTTGAATGTTTCACTTAAATCCGACAATTACCTGATTTTTACAAGAATTTCCAAATCAATGTTTTTCACTTTAAAAAAAAACACTCAAATTTCTCATACTAGTTGATGATCACCCGTTGACACAACAAAACAAAATTTTGAAGATTCTAAAAAAAGGATTAAAAAACATAATACGAAGAAAAATCCTTCAGTCTTTCCTCTTGATAAATATTAAGACGATAGAATTTTATTTTTATTTATAATATCTGGACATTTTTTTCAATATGTATGCCCATTTTAATGGAATCTTTCGAGTTACGTACATTTCAACCAATAGTATCATTAGTTGTGCTCAAAAACCTATTGAAATTATAAAAGATTTTAATTTTGACATTTGTTGAAAATGTCAAAGACAATAGATTCGACTTACCTAGAAAAAGGACAGAACAGAGAACAGCGAACATAAATTTCATCTTCTCAAAATCTTTTAAGTCAATCTGATACGACTGCTTCGAGTGGTAGAAAGATAAAATTGAAAAAATGAAATGCATCTGTTAAATACTAATTGTCCAACGAATAAAAAAAAAATCCAACGAATCACAAAATAGAAAGCAACCACGCAAGATTGTGGCAGCATTTAGAGCATGTCGCAGAGGAATAAAACTAAAATATTTGGTGACAAACAAACCATATCTTTGAGAAGAATTCAGAAGAAAATAATAAATAAAATAATTACTTTTTTTCTCTATGGGCTTCTTCAAATAGTCAAAAAGATTTTTTTTTTCAATAAACCCTTGTGAAGTAAATAAAAAACATGACACGCTTCCATTTGTCACTTATATTTGAAAATAACAAGCTATTATTTTTTTACCAAGCCGTAATGGGACATAAGTTCGAGGTTGAAAGTGGGTTTAACGACCATGCGGAGCAAAAATTCCCAAGCCCTCCCTCCTCGGTACTTACCACCAGTCATTTACCATATCCCTTGTTCCCTGTTTAGGATGTGGTTTCCGGCTTTCTCTTTTCCAATCTTCTCACTTTGTTTTTTTTTTTTTTCAATTGGAGTAGATAGATCTATCTATCGCCCGGTTCACACTCCACCCACATCTATTGAACAGGTTAAGAGGCTCATCCCTTGTTCCCTGTTTAGGATGTGGTTTCCGGCTTTATCTTTTTCAATCTTCTCACTTTTTTTTTTTTCAATTGGAATAGATAGATCTATCTATCGCCCGGTTCACACTCCACCCACATCTATTGAACAGGTTAAGAGGCTCATCCCTTGTTCCCTGTTTAGGATGTGGTTTCCGGCTTTATCTTTTTCAATCTTCTCACTTTTTTTTTTTCAATTGGAATAGATAGATCTATCTATCGCCCGGTTGACACTCCACCCACGTCTATTGAACAGGTTAAGAGGTTCATCCCTTGTTCCCTGTTTAGGATGTGGTTTCCGGCTTTATCTTTTCCAATCTTTTCACTATTACGTAGCCCCCTGCACATCAGTAGCGTTACCGCCTTGCTCGGGGTGATACGATTTAAAAAAAAAAAAAACATCTGCAAAATAACAATGGTCTCGCGGCAGATCAAACAGCCGCTTGAAGAACGTTGCCCTCCAGGACGTCCAGCAGATTATTCAGGCGCTGTCGTCTGTTCCGATACCGTGAAAACTAGAAGGTCAATGTGGCATGGGATTTAGCAGCAACAGCAGCAGCAGCAGCAGCAGCAGCAACATTATGCAAACATATTGATTTTTAGCAGCCATTTTATAAACTTGTCTATAGAAGTTAAGAAGTCTTAAGACAGTTAAGAAATTTGTCATATATATATATATATATATATATATATATATATGACAAATGTTTCAACTGCCTGTAATGAAAAATGCTTGAACAGACAAGTCTATAACATATACAGAGATTTGTACAGACAAGTCTACATATATATATGTGTGTGTGTGTGTGTGTGTGTGTGTGTGTGTGTGTGTGTGTGTGTGTGTGTGAATCGGAATCCGACAAGATGAATACAATAAGTAAAGAACAAATAGGATAAAAGTGTCTTTAATCGAACATGTTTCACTTAAACAAGTTTCTTCATAGATTCTTTAAAGTCGAATGATTTAAATATCTTCCAAGAGACAGTATGTTGATTGAGGTATGGTTTCATTGGTCAGATACGTGTCACGTGTGATAAAACAATGGATTAATATTAAATTAAATGTCGAAGAAAAACTTCTGTCTGTTTAAGTAAGTGTGCCACGAGTAATAAAGACATTAGATGTTTCTTGTGAATATAAGTATATATATATATATATATATATTTTAATCATATCACCCCGAGCAAGGCGGTGACGCCACTGATGTGCAGGGGGCTACATAAGAGTGAAAAGATTGGAAAAAAGAAAGCCGGAAACCACATCCTAAACAGGAAACAAGGGATGAGCCTCTACATCTGTTCAATAGACATGGGTGGAGTGTGAACCGGGCGATAGTTTAGTCTATCTACTCCAATTGAAAAAAAAGTGTGTAAGCGAAATTAATGCGTGTCAATACGAATTAAGTGTGTGTCCATGTCCGTAACGTTAGGATGTATGAATGACTGCGATTAAATATATTTCCGTTCAAAATATGTAGCAAGTATGGAACGATTTTCTTTTTGAAATAAAATGAGTAAATCACGTATGAATGTATGTGTATGAGAAAAATCATGTGTAAATGTGCGCGTTTATGCATCTGTAAAGTTTGTATGTGAAATAAGGTATACAGGTGTGAAGTGATGGAACAATTTTCTATTCTAAATAACAGAGCATCATTCAACCACGGTAGTGGTTGTATATATTCTTAAGTCCAACATTGAGTGAATCAATGCAGCAAAAAAAGCTTCACAATTAATTCAGTTCTTAACCAAATTTCAAACAGTATACAGAGTTAGATATGACACCGCATTGGCGACATTTTGAAAAAAATAAAAAAAATAAAAAAATATAATAAAAAGCGATTTTCTTTTGGTTGAAAAATTCCTTGCATTCACTTACACGCAAATACCCTTGGGAATAGTATTAATCTGTCGCTTCCCTCTAGTTATGGGTTAAATAACAGGACAAATTGGGTTCTATAGCTTTGGCTGGCAACCAGTTTACCGCAAAAAGTTATGGCAACCTACTGCGGGATAATCTTCTGCCCAGTCAGTCATGTCTCTTTCAAGACATGATCGGCCAAGCGTGTATAACGTATGGCACTTAACTGACTGAACATAAGCAAAGTGGTGACTTAGATAAAATAACGAATGAATCTTGAACATTATTTAAAATCAATCATTAATCTTTAACACATTTAGAACTTCATTAAAACTTTTAGAAATCTTTAACTAATTGCTGGACGATTTGGAGTAGCGGGGTTGATCTACTTCACCTGCATCTTCCTTTGCTAGTAAAATTAATGCCTTTACCGCCCTAAATTTGCTGAGAGGGGTGTATGACTCCCCTCCCAACCCCAAACCATCAGGTAAGCTTTAACTCTCTGTTATCATCTAATTAGATTTTTTTCTAAATAATATGTTTAAGAATAAAAAGCATTTTTAGTTTTTGTTGCGGATTCCAGGTGAGGAACCACGCAAAATAATGAACAACAAACCAGATAATTGAGATAAAAAAAATAAGTATATTACATGTATTTTTGATACCTAAATTTTAAACTAAATTAAAAACAAAAAAAGTTTTCTTGAGACTTTCATTTTAGTTTTAATTGAAAGCTAAATGATTAAATTTACTAATTACAGCAAGTAAAATACTCTGAAATTATATTAATTGGAATCTAAATTTTTCAATATTTTTTTCAACCTTTCAATTTTCGGCCATTTTTAAGCGATCGACACATTTCTTAAGGAAAGTTAATTCTCGGTTTTAAAAATCTTGCAAAAATAAAGTATACATCTGTGACACATTATTTTTAGAAAAGTCGCAAATTTAATATTAAATTAATCTGATTTACACAAGTATTACTTTTTTTATAGCAAGAAATTTCGAATAAAACTATTTCTTAAACACAGGTTTCAACTTTCTGACCTTTTCACCGTATTTGTCTGTTGGCAGATTTGACAGATGGAAGATATGCGTATGGCGAACACAAGTGACATAATTGTACATTTTTTTCTGCAAATGAAAGAAACCCTAAAACATATGACCTTTTAATTTACACATAGAAATTACCAGACAAAAAACTTCAAATACACCTCCAACAAAAACAATTAAAAATTATTTAAACAATAGGAAGGCACTACGATTTTTATTAAACTTTTTAATTTTTGATTAGTAAATATAATATTCGCTTCATAAGTTTTTGAACTAACACAAACAACTCTTTCAAGTATTTTAAAATACTTTTGAAACTGTATAAATTATTATAATTTAAAAAAATGAAAACAAACTTTCATTATTAATCGAAAATAATGTTTTTCTTTAGACTATAAGTCCTTAATTTATATTATTTATTCAAGCAATTAAAAGCTTATCAACTTTAATAATTCCATAGCTATATTGCGTTTTTTATTTCATTATTAGAAGATTTTCAGAAATAAAGGCAAAAATTTTCAATAAAATAATAAATTATTTACATTCCCTAATGTGTACTGCGTTTAACTAATAAAAAATAACTAATATCGAAAGAAAATCTAATTTCTTAAAATTTCATGATTTTACGTGTATATGTAAGAAAATACTTTCATAAACATTTTAAAAAGTAATAATTTCAAAAATAATTTCGTTCATTTGCGAATAAGTCCTGAAAGTTTAATTAAAATCTGACGATTATTTCATTTTTGCAAGAATTTCCAAATTAACGTGTTTGACACCGGAAAAAAACTAAGTTCTGTAATATTACTTTTTTCCATTGTAAACTCTGGTAACGATTTGGTTACCCGCTAACTAAAATCAAAATTTTGAACATGTTAGAAGAGATTAATTTTTTTTTTTTTTGTTTAGATAATGAAAAAATACTTTGATCTTTCCTCTTCATAATAATATAAACATTTTGATGGAAAATGTTTGTTTTTATTAAGTTTGCGACCTTTTTTTATCCATGCTATGCTGTTTTTTCAGCGATTTAGTGGAGTTATCTAAAATATATTTGTGAAAAAAATGTAATGTTTTAATCGCGTGTCTATGGCTGATATGTTTTCAAAGTACTTTCTCCTTGAAGGGTTTTGCTGTTTTTAATTAAACTAGCATCCGAGAAATCAAAATTGTGTCCTACGTTATTTCGTTGTAATACAAGAAAGTTGGAACGTATGCTTAAACGTAAGTCTCTTTTATTTTTATGTTCGTAGATCTGCGCTTTTAGATTTCGTGATGTTTACCCTATATATACGTCATTGCACTGTAGACAGTGTATTTTTTAAATCCCGGAATTTAAATTGGTGTTTGGTCTCTTTTTCAATCTGACATTGTCACCAATAGTCTTGGAAGTGGTGGTAACGATTCTAGTGTTTGGAAGAATCTTTAAATGTTTGTTCAATATATCTCTCTTTTTTACATAAATAATTAGGGCTGCATATTCTGAGGGCGCTAAGGTAGAAACCTATAATTAAACCAAATTTAATTCTTTGGTTGTGGTGGGGATAGAAATTATTAAGATCGTATTTGGTGGTAAGTTTACGGTAAACCTTAAATTCTAATTTATTGTTATTACTTATTATTAAGATATCAAGGAAAGGTAAAGAATTTGTTAGTTTCAAGTTCATATGTGAATTCGATGGTAGGTTCTACCTTATTGAGTTCTGTTACAAAGTTTAATAGGTTGGTGTCATGGGGGTAAAATAATAGGACGTCATCTATATATCTTAAGTAAGTTGAATTGTTAGGTATAATATATTTGAAACAACTGGATTCTAAGAACTCTAGAAATAGGCAAGCGAGAACGCAACCAATAGTAGACCCCATGGGTAAGGCAAATTTTTGTTTAAGCCAAAGGGGCGTAATTCATAAACCTTAATAGTATCGTATCCCTTGCTACTCCGTACGTTTGACCTGGGCAGACGCTTCGACCTTGACCTTTTCGTTGTGTTCCCTACGCATTGCAATTGAATTTCGTTTAGTTTTGTTTTGTTGTAGCAGGCAGTAACATGATGGTAATTTATCTTTAGTTCACCATGAGTAAGTCATAAAGTGATTTTGTGATGAAATACTTGCTCAAAACAAAATTAGTCATTTCTAACCGTGTTGGTAACCACCGTGTTTGGCATCTTTAAATGTTTGTTCAATATATCTTTCTTTTTTACATAAATAATTATTTCCTCACAAAATCACTTTATAAGAAAATAAATAATAATCCAAATCCTCTGAACGCAATATATATATATATATATATATATATATATATATATATATATATATATATATATATTTCTTTTATCCAAAGTGGAAGAGTAGGAAGGTAAATTCCAAGAACCTGATCCTAATTAATATTAAAAAACAGTTTAATATTAAAAAATGATGCAGGAGGTGAGCTCAATGTACATAAGATTACGGAGCCAATATAAATTAGAGAAAATTTTCAAAATTCAAAGGTGTCGAATGCACATTTCGACATGAGATCTCTAACAGATTCCACGTCACTTCAGCGACATTGTTCTGTTCTAAATGAAGAAAGCCCTGGGGTAAAGAGGGAGGGGCAAAGTTAACAAGGGTCAAGAATTGAGAGTTCCCTTAAGGTCAGGGAAGTGGGATTTTTTAAGTTGGGGATTGGGTTAAACAAAACAGAACAGGACAGAACTGGGAGGGGCGGAGATTAGAGGGTGTATAGAGACAAGAGAAAGAAGGGGTATCAAATATCAAATGGAAGACGCTCGCTCGCTCGGATCCATGCGTGAATGTTTACAAGGGTTTGAAAAGGCATATTTAGGAGGGGAAGGAATAGATTTAAATGTAAGATCTTAAAATTTTTTAATTAAGTTTATCCATTACAGGAAGTCATAAATTTAAAATTATTAAAGAAATATATATATGTGTGTGTGTGTGTGTGTGTGTGTGTGTGTGTGTGTGTGCGCGCGCGTGTGTGTGTGTGTGTGTGTGTGTGTGTGTGTGTGTGTGTGTGTGTGTGCGTTAACAAAGGAAAAAAATAGGTATATTAAAGGAATCCATATTTTATAAAGATAGACAACCAAAGGAGTTAAATTACTTTTTTAAGATTAAAATATTGGGCTGTTTGAAGAGGTATATTTATGGGGGAAGGAATGGGTTTAAATATAAGATCTTAAAAAAAATTTAATTAAGTTTATTTAATTAATCTTTTTGGTAGATGCGAGCTAAATACCAATTACAGGAAGTTATAAGTTTAAATATTATTAGAGAAATATATATATGTGTGTTAACCAAGGAAAAAAGGGGTTTAGTAAAAGAATCCATATTTTATAAAGATAGGCAATTAAAGGAGATTGGGATAGGAAGGTAGGGGGTGGGTTAAAATACTTTTTTTTAAGGTTAACGTTAAAATAAAATTAAGATTAAAATTTAAATTGAATCCATTTAATTTATATTGATATACTAACATCTAGAAAACGGGGATTTAAATTCTAAATTTAAGTATTCAAAAAATTTGCCTTGTGGCGGCACTTACTGATAAATTCCCTTCTAAGATTCAGGAGCCGGCACTGGTGGGGGTATTTTAATATTGAACATTTTTCCAGTAAATATAGACAGCAACTATCACGAAAATTCCTCGGAATACGGGCTGAACCTACTAGTTTCCAGCTAATTTCAGGATCCAGCCCTTCCTCTTTCATTTTCCAGAATACTCGTGAAAGGGCTGTCTGGTACCTCTGAACGGGGTTCGAAAAAGAGTACTTGTTGTTATACAGTCTTTGTTTGAAAGGACCGGCGGACATACCAATATAGGTCCGGAAGTCATTTTTATTGTTTGATAGAGAAATGCGGTCTTCATAAATCACCTGGGTGGATTTGCATTTTCCTTCCACCGGGCCGGCGTCCACAAAGTTACAGCTGCATTCGTTTAGAATTCCGGACCTAGATTCAGCATTGCGCAAGTTCACCAGAATACTCCTATTATGGGAACCAATAAGGCTGTCCATATTCGGAGTGCAAGAATAACTGATTTTAAGTGTGTACCTATTAAAAATATTCCGTAGAGGATTACTGCTATTAAAATTTGTCTATTAATTTGAGAAAATATTTACCAATATTAATGTTAGTTAGTTTACAATAAGTGGGGGTTAAACCAAATTATCTTTCTTTTTCTACAATTTCCTTTACTTTTATTTTTGGATGATTCGGAGACTATTGTAGGTTTATTATATGTTAACTTGTTCTTATATCCGCTTTTTTGAAGGGCCTTATTGTAAATATTTTACTTGCGTTGAAAGTTTTAATGTTGGATGTTAATTGGTTGATTCTATTATTCACTATTATTCATATATTGACGTGGAATCTCTGTTAGAGATCTCATGTCGAAATGTGCATCCGACACCTTTGAATTTTGAAAATTTTCTCTAATTTAATATATATATATATATATATATATATATATATATATAGGTACCTCCAGTCATTTTCGATATCTGAATGTTAAATCAAAGTTTTAAGTAAAAAAAGTTTTCTTGAAACTTTTAGTTTTGTTTTAACTGACAGCTAAGTGATAAAATTTATTATTTCAAGTAAGCAAAATACTCCGGAGTGTTTCAAACATAAATTATTTTGATTGGAATCTAAAATTGTTCAATTTTTCTTTAATCTTTCAATTTTTGGGCCATTTTTAAGCGATCGACACATTTGTAAACAAAAGTTAATTCTCGGTTTTAAAAATCTTGCAAAACTAAAATATACATTTGTGACACATTATTTTTGGAAAATTAACAAATTTTATGTTAAATTTTATGTAATGATTTCTACAAGTATTACTTATTTAAAAAGTGAAATTTAGAATAAAACTATTTCTTAATCACAGAGTTGAACTTTTGACCTGTCCGCTGTATATCAAACGTGTTGACAGGTTGTTGATTAGAGATAAGATGAAAGTGTATGGCGTTCACAAGTGACAAAATTGTACAATTTTGTTTTCGGGTAAGAGAGGGGAAACTCTGACCTTTTAATTTGCACGTAGAAATTACCATACAAAAAAAAAATTCAAATACACACAACAACAAAATTTTTAATTATTTTAGAAATATGAAGGCCAAACGATTTGTATTAAACTTTTCAATTTTTTATGGGCAATATTGTCTTTAATTATTAACTTAAAAATCTAACTGCAATAACTCTGTGAAGTATTTTAAAATTATTTTTGAACCTTTAAAAATTATTATAATTAAAAAAATGAAAACAATTCTTTCAAAGTTTCATTAGTAATCGAAAAAAAATTTCTTCAGACTGTAATGTCCTTAATTTTTATGATTTATTCAAGCAATTAAAAGCTTATCAAATTAAATAATATCAGAGTTTTATTGCATTTTTTATTTTACTATTTGGAGCAGATTTTCGGATACAGAGGCCAAATGCTAAAAAAATAAATGATTCATATTTCACTAATAAAACCATTTACAGCAAAAAAGTAAAATTTATTAAAATTTCATGGATTTACGAGAAGCGGGAGTAATATATGTAAAAAAAAATATATATATTTTTACCAAGATTTTTAAAAAATAATAATTTTAAAAATAATGTCAGTCATTTGTGAATGAGTACTGAAAGTTTCATCAAAATCCGCCAATTGTTTGATTTTTGCGAGAATTTCCAAATTAATGTGTTTGTCACCGAAAGGAAAGTCAGTGATGTAATATTACGTTTTCCATTGTAAACTCTCGTAACGTTTTGGTTACCCGCTAACTCAAATAAAAACAAGATTTTCAGTCAAAATTTCGAATATGTTAAAAGGGATTAAAATATTTTTAAAAAAAGATTAAAAATTACTTTGATTTTACCTATTAATAATAATATGAATATTTTGATGGAAAAAGTTCGTTTAAGTTTGGGACCTTTTTAGTTCATATACTATGCAGTTTTTTTTTTTTTGTTTTGTTTTTTTTGGTTGTTGTTGTTGTTGTTGTTTTGTTTTGTTTTGTTTTTTGGGGTTTTTTGTGATTTAATGGAGGTACCTATATCTATCTATCTATCTATCTATATATATATATATATATATATATATATATATATATACTATGAATGTTTTTTATTATCATAAAGAGAATATATATAGGCTTCGCTACTCGACGACATTATTATTGCAAGAAAATAAAATAATAAGGCATTGTTAAATAGCGAACACACGACAAGAGCTTTTATAACTTGTAGTAATAACTGGTAGTAAAGAGAATGAACTGAACCAAGACCTCCTCTTGACTGAACCGACTCAGCTTCTCTCTCTCTCTCTCTCTCTCTCTCTCTCTCTCTCTCTCTCTCTCTCTCTCTCTCTCAGCATGACCAGAGGAATACATATAAATGAGTTATAACGATTCATTCAACTTTAAATGTGCTAATTCTTCCAAAATAACATTTCACAGATGTATATTTTATTTCTGCAAAAGATTTTTTCAAACAGAGAATTGGTTTTTGTTTACAAACTTGTCAAGCTGTAAAAATCGACGAAAAAAATGATAATTTTTGAAAACGCTAAAAAAGATCTCAATCGATATAATTCCTATTTGAAATACACCAGATAATTCTGCTTACTGGAAGGAATAAATTTAATCATTTGGCTTTCAATTAAAGCTAAATTAAATCGTCAAGAAAACTTCTTTATTTATCAAAATTTATTTTAAAACTTAGGTATCACGAATTATCGTGAAAAAGCGGAGGTACCTAATGCAAATGTATACGTACTAATAGGGAAATGAATGAAGATTTTCAATAATGTATGTATATTATTTGGAATGCACTTTTAAGTCAGACAATCTTGGAAAATAGGGAATAACTTCTTGACTTATGGTGAAAATGGTGACTTGGGCCAAAAAACTTGAGAACCACTGCTCTGTTTATTTGTTTTACATAAAGGTAATAAACTTCAAGAAATCTGAATGTATGGTCATCAGCAAAAGGATGAACACAAATGCCAATTACAGGTCGGAGAAACTAAAATAAAACAGGTAAAGTAATTTAAATACCTGGCAAGCGTTCTGACAGAGGATGGAAAGTGCGACATTGAGATCCGAAGACGCATTGGCATGGCCAAGGACGTATTTCAAAAGTTAACCAGAGTACTGAGAGACAGGAAAGTCTCATTGGAAGCAAAGAAAAGAGTGTTGAATCGCTATGTGATATCTGCCCTTCTGTATAGCAACGAATGTTGGATTATATCTTGAAGGATGAAGGAGAAGCTTGGGTCAGCGGAAATGTGGTTCTAAAAAAAGATGCTGAGGATACGACAGAACGATGAGCAACGATGAAGTGTTGGAGAGGATACAAAACGAGAAGAAAAGATACTTAACACCAGGAAGAGACAGATGAGATTCCTGGGACACGTATTGAGGAAGGAGGGCCTAGAGAATGTAATAATCACAGGACGGACAGAAGAAAAGAGAGGCAGGGGAAAGCAACGCGTGACGTATTTGTAGGGTTGAGCAAATGGATGGTGCAGTGGGGTTTGGGAGAGATATCAAGAGGAAAAATATTGAGAGCGACAAAAGACAGTGCCAAGTGGACATCCATGATCGCCTACGTCCTGAAGGGACACGGCACATGAAAAAGAAGAAATGGTTCTTATTCCATTGTCAGTGATAGGGGACATAACATGTATCGGTTTATTTTTCCTATTTCTGAACAAGGAACTGTTAGTATAGAACTTACGGTTACATCTAGCCATTTCAACTGTAAAATGATGAGACCTTGCCATTTATCTAGTCAAGTTAAGTGTCACACGTGGTACACACTTTGCGATCATGTCTCGAAAGAGACATGACTGACTTTGCGGAAGATTTTCCCGCAGTATGTTGCCATTAATTCTGCTGTAGACTTGTTGCCAACCAACGCTATAGAACCCAATCTGTATATTATTCAACAGCTAGCTGAATGGTAGAGACGGATTAATACCTTTTCCAAGAGTATTTGTGCGTAAGAGAATGCAACGAATTCAACTGGAATTCGAACTCTGCTCTCCGATTTCTCGTTTTGACCCGATATTCACTGCACTTCAACGTACCTCAATCTAGCACTGTGCTTAAATTGATAGCGTCTAGGTACCATAGAGTAAAGTTCATCAGAACAATTATCATGTAAATATTTACAGAAAAGACACAGGAAACCCTAACCTTAACATTCGATCTATAACAATGTTGTTTAAATGTTTCTGTACTAATAAGGAAATGAATAAAGATTTTTGATAATATATTCACATTATTTGGTTTGCACCTTTTGAATCGAACAATCTTATAAAATAGGAGAATGGCATCTTGATTTATGGTGAAAAGGGTGCATCAAGCAAAATAGTTTGAAAAACACTGCTGTAGATAATTTTGGTATTATCCACTAATATCAATCTACTGTATGAATCAGGCGAACTTCTCAAGGCAAACACGGGTGCCTGTTTCTGCGAATAGAACAGACGTTGGTAGACCTGAAGAAGCAGAGGGAAAATATGTAACTTATTCTAAGGATGAGAACAAGATACAAATCTCCGTATCGAGATAATTTGCACAGGCGCAGCCTCAGCCAGGAGAGGCAGAACGACCCAAATATCTGTTGATTCCATCAAAACATACAAGAGAAAGCGAAGAACTGCAAAAAGATTTTCGAAATGTTTTGCAAAAACAGACGATCCAGAGAAACTGAAAGACTGGAAGGAAGCAGCGATGAACCCAATTGATTTAAAAGTACAATACCCCTTGTTGTATGTATGGGATAAAAAAACGGGCTAATATTCTTTGTGGGACAGCTATCAGTGTGATACCCACTACAGACGGTCACGCCCTCAAACCCACCCTGTTTAAACTCGAAGCAGCTAACGGCTGCCATACAGAGACTTATGGAACAAAAAGCTCTTACCTTAAACATGTGAATATGCGACGCGATTTTACATGTCAGGACACCCATAATCAGAGCAGATGTCTTGAAACATTTTAATTTAGTGGTACACATGAATACAAAAATTCTGTCGGACAATAAAACAAGTATCCACATCTTTGGAAGCCACGACAATACGACAGGAGTCAGTGCTGCAACTTAGCACAATCGTGAGTTAATGAACATATTTGTTATAATTTTCCTAAAACAATATCTTCTTCTGATTTATGTTACACACATTTCTACCACTGGCCGAATGTGAACTCTCCTAAACTCAAGGCTGAACGAAAAACTTAGTAAACTGTGCATAGGCTTCGCACTTACATAGTCAAAGAAAAATACAATCCAAACTTTTCTTTTCCCTAATAGTAACCACTCCAACCTAAAAAACAAGGAAAAACCGAAGCCGACCAGAGCCTAAGAAAAGGATATAAAAACCCATCAAAGGAACTTTTTCAGCGGTCTGTAAAATATAGAAATGTAGGTATTTTAGAGTTCATGGTTGTGTCGTAGCAGAATGTAAAGTCTTTGTTCCTTCCTCTTTTTAGTAGGTTGCGACAGATTCAGAGAGAAGGCAAAACAAATAAAGAAGTTGAACTTAACGCGTCAATTTCGATGTTGTTGTTGTTCTGCTTGGTGACGCGGTGTGAAAACGAAGAAAAAGGACGTTGGAAGAAGAGGTCGAATGAAACTGTGGCGTGCCCGACGTCTGGGTTGGCGTGGAGTAAAAAAGAAGAAAAGAAAGTCGGAAGAAGAGGTCGAATGAAACTGTGACGTGCCCTGCGTCCGGATGTGCTTCTTGAATTTTCTTTCGTTACATTACCACGAGGTCCTCAGCTAACCGCTGCCATATCGGACTGACTTTTGACAGGTTAGCGTCGTGGTTTAAATAGTGGAACTTCTCATGATACCGGCTCCAGCGAGCCCTTTCGCATTTAGGTGCAAAAATACGTCATATGTGAATTTGCTGTTTTTAATCCAATCAGGATTCAGGGTTTGGTTTTCACACTGAATTGTGAATTTTTCTTAGTTGGGTTTTTCCAAAGTCATTTGAATCCACTTTTGCGGGTGTGCAATTTAACTTTAGGTTTTTCCCAAATGTTGGTCGTTTGAATCCGATTTTGCAAGTGTGCAATTTATTTTATGTGTTTTAGTTCGTTGATGGATTATAAAGGATTTGTATCCTATAATTAAACCAGTACACAGAAATCACCCAACCACTTCAGAATGCTTATTTAGAACAGCATTAGTTTTCTCAAGACAAGGGATGTTTGTACGAAAACTTATTTTTAATTTTTTTTTTTTTCGATGTCATTTTTAAACATAACTTGAAGAAGACAGATATATTTGAAGAAGAGGAACATATTGTTGACATTTATTAAACACGTTCTTTTCTTTTTCTTATCGTAAATCGTGCTCTTCTCTGTATGTTTTTAATATTAATAATAATCATCATACTTCTCAATCAGACATCAAATATCAAAATAAAACTCAACGTCAAAAGATTTGCATGCTATTTTTCTTTATTTAAAAACAAGTTATCGTTATTTCACATTAGTGAAGAAGCGAAATTAAAAGCAAATTAATTCTGGAATGTACGAAACAAGTGATTGAAAGAAAAGCCATCACTGAATATGGAAAGTGACTTTCATCAAATAAAAATGAGTAAATGTTAAGCCTCGATTACGAAGTAAGAAAGTGAAAGAAATCTACTTTTATTTTTTATTTTATTTATTTATTTATTTATTTATTTATTCATTTTGACTTTGTAAACTAAGTAAACGGGATAAATTAATAGTAATCTACTGCGGGAAATTCTTCTGCCCAGTCAGTCATATCTTTTTTGAGACATGATCGCCGAAACGTGTATCACGTATGGCACTTACCTGACTGACTGAAACAGTAGATAGCGAAAACATCGTCCATGCTATCTGAGCTACCTTTACAACGTAAATGACCTCCAAACATGCGTCAAATACATTTTCATAACATTTTTTCTCCACAAAAAAAAAAATTTTCTAAATTTTCAAGTGAACTTTTCAGATAAAAAAAATTTACTTTTTGAAGGGTTAGTCAACACACACACACACACACACGCACACACACACATATATATATATATATATATATATATATATATATATAGTAGACTATCTTCCTCTCTATTTGTATTTTTTGTTTCAGCTATTATTTTCCTCAAGGGGAGTAACTTTTGCTTAATCTTTGTAAAGTTGCCTCCCACAGTTATTCACCTTCAGACGCCAAAGTTTTCATCGCTAATAGAACGAAAATAGATTCTAATTTTTCGACGTTAGACACAAAGCTGTTAAAAGATTTAGTAAGCATTATATAAGTAAGCAAAAGAAAAAAATGCATCGCTGAATCGGTTAAGAGAAATTTGAGAATTCATCATTCAATCCATCCATTGTCATATTGGTAGTCGTTTATCAGTCACTTTCTGGCATTTAGATAAGCCGTCATTGGTCTTACTTCGTAAAAAGATAAGTCAGAAGGCAACCTGCTGTGGTAGCAAAGGTTGTAAGTGCTGGCGCTCCTGACATATGGGGGGGATGCCAGGTGCTACCTGTAAGAATAAATAACACAGACAATTTATCTTCTGTTTAAAGCATTGAAGAGAGAGACAGAGACAGAGAGAACGGAGAGGAAGAAGATAGAAAAGGGAAGCAGATATAGAGGGGTGATATAGAAAGGGGGTTGAGGTACAGAGTAGAAAGAAAGTAAGGAAAAGGAAGGAGATAGAGAAGAGTAGAGAAAGAGAAAGGGAGGAATAAGGAGAGAATGGGGAAAGAGACAGATAGAAAAAGGAGAAAAGGGATAGTAAAAAAATTGTAAGAACATAAAAGATTATATAAAAGTTAATCGCACCATCTCATTTGTTTTTAACGAAACTTGCATATATATATACATATATATATATATATATATATTGTGTGTATTTTGGCAGCATTTTTTCATTAATACAGGTTTCATTGAATAATATAGACAAGTTCTGTATATTTATTTTGTGTAAGATCCGTTCGTATGATCTGATTAGATTGATAGTGTTGTCATGGAAAGACGACAAGAAATCGCAATAATTGTTGATTTTTTATCAGGTCTGAGCTTTCGGATTACATAAGCCATTATCGAAGGATGAACATTCAGTGAACATAGAACATTTAAATTATTATTAACAGAGTGGAGTTATACAGAGAAAATTAGACAGGTCCATTTTTTGTGTCGCACATGGCTGTAGGCCGAGAAGGAATGGTGGTAGTGGGTTTTTTGTTCAATTGAGTGTATAGTGGCATGAGGGGTTGGTCTGAGAACTGCTGCTACTATGGTGTAGGGGGTAAGTCTAATAACTATGACCTCTCCCGTCGATTATAGGCATTGAAGTATGTTAGTAGAGGTGTCGAAATTTATTTTATTTAGGCTAGGTTTAAACTGTTTGATGTAGATAGCTTCTAGAATTTTAAGTTTTCGTTTATTATTTTCTTGTTTAAGTATATGCGTATTTTCAACAAGTGTTTTCCTAAGAAGTGTGTGTTGATAGCCGTGGTGTTTTAAATGTCGGAATATGTTAGAGTTTTCATTTAAGTGCAATGTAAGTCTCCGCGAAAACGAGTTAGTAGTATGTCCAATGTAGGTATTATTTAGTTTGTTAGAGATACATTCTCGAAAGGGGCATTTGAATTTATACACTACATTGTTTTTTTGCAAATCGCTAACGGTGGGGGAGGAGTCGTTGCGGACGATTGAGTTGGATGTTGTGGATTTAGCGTAATATATGATAAATTTAATTCTTTTGTTGGGGTCTGTCGGAGAGATATAAGTGTTTATGAGTTTTTTAGGATATTTTCATCTAGTTGGTAGTTGGTGTGCATTTGGCTACGATATAAGAGAGTGATATGTTTGGGTTGGTTGGGCTATTACCATGTGTTGTTTTTTTCGTGTTCAGGTTTGTAAGGAAATGTCGTATTTGTTCATCAACTATGTAGTTAGGAAAATTATTGTTGATGAGTGTCTGTTTTATGTTTTTTAGTTCACTGTGGAAGATGTGTTTTGTAGACGAGTTGGATTTTGCTCGATGTAGTAGATTTTTTATGATTGCTAATTTGTAATAGTGGGGGCATTCGCTAATATAATTAAGTGTGGAGGGATTTTTGTTGGTGGGTTTTTTATATGGTGAGATAGTGAACTTATTGCCATTAGTCTTGATTAGTATATCGAGGAAAGGAATTTTGTTGTCATTGCTGAGTTCATAGGTGAATTTTAGGACTGAGTTATCCTGAAACTGTTTTTGAAGTTGTAGGATTTCGTCAGTATTTTTAATTAACAGTAGGATATCGTCAACGTATCTAAGGTATATTGATGGTTTTTTGAATTTTGTAAAGGTAGTATTCTCGAGGTTAGACATGTAGAAATTGCTAAATGTCGAACCGAGTACTGAACCCATGGAAACGCCGTCACGTTGTATATATATATATATAGTGCTGTTAGGGTCGACAAAAGGAACTTCGGTAGTACAAGCTAGTAGAATTTTTCTTAAGATATTGGGATTCATTTTGAGTGGGGGTAATGCAGGATTATTGTAGATATTCTTTATAATTATGTCGATAGTTTCGCTAACGGGTAAGTTAGTGAATAGGTTCTCGACATCAAGTGAAGCTATGATTTCATTATTGGGTTGTTCGCTCTTAAGGATTTGGATTGCCTCTTGACTTAATGCTGTATTTACTCGGGAGGTAGGGTGTGATAAGCTGGTTAATATGTTTAGTTAGATGGTATACAGGAGTAGGAATTTGGGATATGATCCAAGCCTAGCTACATATACGGAACCATAAAAACGCACAAACCTAACTATCCTCTCCGCCCTATCACATCCCAAATTCCTTTGCTCCATCTGGTCCTCCCGTAGTATCACCACTCTGTGTGTGTGTGTCTGTGTGTGTGTGTGCGTGCGCGTTCATTTACAGTTCAGTATGTAATTTGATTGAATATATAAAAGTTAAAAAACTCACATGCTCCCATTGCGAAAGATGTAAGCATTGCCGGGTCCATGCAATTGTGTTTCATACCACACTCTTCCATAACATTCAGAGTAGAACTGAAATAAAATTTGGAAAATTAAATATATAAACAGGTTAAATAAATAATTTTCGAAATCAATAATTTGCTATAGAGAAATTCATATGTCCTCATCTGAGAAGCGTTACGCCTATACAGCCACACAAACTAGCATAAATTCTAGCAGACATGAACTGCATCTTTGGGATAGGCATAGCATAGGAAAAAGTCCTTAAGTCTATAGAGCGACATGCGGAAAGAGACAACTCAACACCGCCCACTGTGCGCCGAGATAACCCGGCACCAGAAAAACATAATTTCTTTTTACAACCTAATAAATGTAATTTATAAAAGACAAAATTCTAATATATATATATATGGAGGTGTAGAGTGGAAAGGGAAAAGAACATGACACAAGAGTTGTCAAGGAAAGGATGTGAATTAAGAAGATATAGGAGCGAGGAATAAATTCTCGTGTAAATTACGCAGAAATATAACATTGACTTCTCATTTCAACAGATGTATTTACCAAACTTAAACAAAAACATCTTGCAATATTACAGAGAAAATTTATTCTAATCGTCATTGGCTTCAACCACAGGCTCCAGACGACTTCAGAATCACCTGCATCTTTTCTGGACGCTTTCCTTGTTTAAGTGAATGAGTGCTGCCATGCATTTTGCCAATGGTCCATTTTTCGTGTTAAAGGAGTTTTGTTGGCCTCTCGCTCGACACATAATAATGCGCCCGACACATAATAATCACGGGGGCTATAGTCTGGGGAGATAGGTGACCAGATATACGGGGATGATGTGGTCGCTGAAATTGTCTGAAAGCCATTATTGGCTTTTCCTGCTTGTGTGGCATGGTGCTGATTCCTATTGCCAGACATACGGGCTTCCAGCAGCCACCCTCTTGACCCAGAGCAAGGACTTGATGCAAACCTCTGTGTTGACTTTTGGGCCTTCACCAACAAATTCGGGAGTTCTTTTCCTATCAGAACGATCAGAGTGAGATTTCTGAACTGTCATTTCTTCTTAATCTTCATTAGGCTGCAACAACTTTTTTCGAATCTTCTGCACTTTCCTCAGATTGACACCCAAACACTCAGAATTGTTCATAATGGAGTTTCCGTCGTGAATGCCAATTAGTACAGCACGCCGTTACCATATTTCTGGCGGAGGGAAAAGCGTTATGATGTCATTCTTTATTGCAGACAGTTGCCAACTGACCTACAATACGAGGAAGTCAACAAAATGAACAGCAAACAACTAGCAAGCGTGAAATTAATAGCAACGCGCAAGTTTGGCCCCAAAGACTCCTGTCGGATCTGCAAAAGTTGCACACCTTCCAAGTCCTCACAGCCACAGCGGACAAGGCTGAGTGATTTGCTCGCAGATTCTCCCCCAATTCCTCACTTAATTCGTCTGGAATATCCACACCTTACTTCTCACCTAGAATTGAGGCTCAACTGAGCGACGTTTACATTACACCTTCGCTGGTTTTTAAAATAATTTCAAAACTTGACCCCCATAAGGCGAGCGGAGGTGACGGTATCCCAGTCGTTTTAAAGAAATGTGCCCCTGAACTTTCCTCTGTCCTCTCCAAGCTCTACAATTCTATTTTTATACTTCAAAAATTTGTCAGATTTAGTTTATAAAATTATTAAGCAAAGATTATATTCACAAATCGAAAATTGAAAAGTTTAATACAAATCGTTCTGCCTCCCGATTTAAAATGTGTGTGTGTGTGTGTGTGTGTGAGGTGTTTTTTGTATGTTAATTTCTATGTGTAAAATAAAAGGTCATTTGTATTAGAGTTTCTTCCCCTTACCGAACAAATAATTTGTACAATTATGTTACTTGTGATCGCCATACACTTTATTCTTATCTTTTTTGGCATCTATAAATCTGTCAACACATTGGAAAGGTCAGAAAGCTGAATTCTGTGTTTAAGAAATAGTTTTATTGTAAATTTCATGCAATAAATAAGTAAAACTTGTGTAAATCAGATTAATTTAACATTAGGTTTGCTAATTTTCCCAAAATAATGCGTCACAAATGTATCTTTTATGTTTGTAAGATTTTTAAAACCGAGAATTAACTTTTGTTTACAAATGTGTTGATTGCTCAGAAATGGGCGAAAAATTGAAAAAAAATGTTTAAATCTCAAAATTTTAGATTCCAATAAGTATAATTTGTTTGAAATACACCAGAGTATTTCGCTTCCTGGAAATAGTAAATTTTAATATTTAACTTTCAATTAAAACTAAAACAGGTTTCAAGAACATTCTTTTTATTTTCAAAAATTTAATTAAAATGTTTTTATCAAAAATGAGTAGAGGTACCTAAGATATATATATATATATATATATATATATATATATATATATATATATATATGACTATTTACGCTCTCTCTCACACCCTGATTGAGCACTCTGGAAGAATGGTAGACTTTGAAAAACAGTAGCTACTCTCGCATGTACGCATCACTCATTCAGTAATGAATTAGAGCACTCTGGCTATTGGGCGTGTATAATGATAATATACACGCTAAAATGTCCGCCTTCTTCTACCGAGCGCCCATAGCCCAGAGGTAGAATTGCCGACTGACGCCAATTCGGTCGGGTTTCAATCCTGGGTTAAAAGTAAGCGGAGTCTAACCGTACTGATGAGCTGTGATACAGCGAAACAGATCTGTCTGCGGATATATATATATATATATATATATATATATATATATATATATATATATATATATTGTGTATTTGGGCAGCAATCTCTCTTTTATGCAAAAGTCATTAAAAATGACAGTCAAGTTGCTTTGGGTTTTTTTTTTTTTATATTATTTTTAATGTGATCGATATTGATGGAAAGTAAAATATTTCCTTGGTATAATTTGTAAATCATTTTTGTAATTGTTTGTCTGTGTTTAAGTTCATCATTATTAATACTTAGATTGATATGGTATTGTGCTTTATTATATTCCGGTTCAGTCAAGATAGTATCGCATTATGTTTTTGGATTTCATTATTCACATGTAAGATTTCATTTGTAGCTGTTGATACTAAATATTGATTCGATACTAAAAAACATCGTCACCGAACCTGATTATATATGAAGTACAACAAGATATCAATCCAAGTATTAACAATGATGAACTTAAACACAGACAAATACTTTTTTTTAATAATCGTTTTACCCCAAGCAGAGCAATACTGCCACTAGTGCGCAGGGGGGTACAATGAGAGGAGAGAGAAGACAGTACAGGTGATGTTCTAAAAAGAGTAAGAGTAAGGTAGGAATCCCGGAGAGGGGAGATGGTAACTGAAATTGCATTTAAACCTTTGGAAATTGTATCTATCACGGAAGCAAGCATGGGGAAAGGAGTTCCACAGAAGGGAAATGTGAGGGAAAATCTGCTAGAAAAACTTTGAAAATTATACCGAGAAAATATTCTACTTCCCAACAATATTATTCACATGAAAACTTATATAAAAACCTTGACTACAGTAACTTGTCTGTCATTTTTAATTGCCATTTTTAAATACATTGCATTTATATATATATATATATATATATATATTGTTGCTGTTAAAACTGTAAATATTATACAATAAAAAAGATATACTAAAAATACACAAACGAAATAAATGCTGGAGTTCGAAATGTCCCCCACTCTCAAGATTCAAAGATATTTTCTCTTCCTTAATAAAAGAAAAACAAATTACGTTAAAACAACTATAAAACATTGATGTGCGATCTGATGTGATGGACAACGTTTCAGTATGTGAAATCAGAGAGCTGAGTTTTAATTCCTGTCAAGTTAAATTACCCACAAATATCGTTGCAAACACAATTGTTCTCTCACCAAGTGTGGGTTGAACAGCAGGGCTAACAGAGTTCCATATCCTTGGTTGATAATCAGTCTCCCGCCGAAAGAAACGGTAGCTTACTGCGGGAACGCCTTCTGACTCCTCAGTCACGAATCAAAAACATTTATCACGAATGGGACTTGACAGACTGACTGGTTATGCAGGGCGCAAGGCGTGCATAAAATACATATTTTCCATAAAGACTGGCCTGGCAAACAATTTTCCAGACGAAATCAAAGTCCGATTTATCAATATTTTGTATAAAGAGGAAAAAAAAAGATAAAAAGTAGCATGAGAAAAAAAGTCAGTCCCTAAATTGTGTCAAAGTTATAACCCGAAAACACCGTCTAATTTTAAAATTTATCAGAGTCATCGCAAATTTAAATTCTGTGTATATTTCTAAGTATATTTTATTCATGCCTATCTGCATACATAAATATATGTGTGTATGTGCGTGCGTGTGTGTACGCGTGCGTGTGTGTGCGTACATACGCGTGTATGTGTGTGCATGTGTGTGTGTGTGTGTGTGTGTCTATGTGTGTGTGCGTAATATAAAATAAACACGCATACTTACTTGCACGAATCTATCATTTTCTTACAAGAGTAGCTACCCCTGAAAGAGAAATTAAAATACCCAAACTTAATTTATGAACATCGAAAAAATATTAGAAAAAATTATTTAGCATTTACCTCCTACTGAAACTTGAATTTCAATCTAAACACAAATACAAAAATGGACTTTTCATTAATTTATTGTTCTACGCAGCATATGTTTACTTTGTGAGTAGAACAAAATTTACTACTATATATCTATATATATATGTGTCCCTTTAAAAGTTATTTTTAATGACTACTCATATTTGAGTAGGCACTCATTTTATTTATCAAGCAGTATGTTTATTTATTTTCATCTACTGGCCTAAATGTTTGAGAAATCTTATTAAAAAATGATTGGCGCTCGCCGACAGGAATTGAACATGCACCCATCCGGACTGAAGAATTTATTGTTTAGCCCGTCACGCCTCACCGGCTTGATCAAGAAAGCAGTCGGTAAGGCGAGACAAAGTTTGTTTTTTTTTTCTTATTTTATATCTTCTTTCTCTCTCTCTCTCTCTCTCTCTCTCTCTCTCTCTCTCTCTCTCTTTCTCTCTCTCTCTCTCTCTCTCTCTTATTTAAACCAAGTAGAACCTTTTTCGCTCTTTCCACGCGATCAAAACGGAATAGTTCATTATTTATGAGGTATTTACAGGGTGTAACAGTCGTTTAAACTAACGAAGAGAGATACAGTCACAATTATAATTGGATAAGACCAAATATGAGAGTCTCACAATTATACAATTAAAATTGCGGTGATACTGACATACTACATGAGTATGGCATGATAGATAAATTTCAGAGAAAGAGGCACAAGCTCATGTTGATATGCGGGAAATATAACTGTCAACCCTAGATTTTAATAAGTTAAGATTATAGTGGTCAAGAAAATAATGTTAATCAATTGAGTATGATTTTTACAATGGTGTTAATTCCTGTACAGGAACCAAGAGTCACACAAAATAGAAAGCTATAGAGTAAGAGGCATTAGCCCAAGCAAGAAGATAAGACACAAGGGGGACACTGAAAGTGAAAGATACAGAAAAGCATTTCGAAGGAACCGGAAACCCGACCTTAAATATGAAACATAGCATAAGCCTCGACTCCTGTTTAAAAGACAGGCAGAACTGTGAACCGGACAATAAGCAAATCCTATCTAATCTTACTGAAGAAAAAGACGTAAATCTCTAGTAAATAAAATTTCAGAATTATAGGTAGAGACGTTAGGCGTACTTTGCACCCAGCTAAGACTACATAATGGACTATCCCTTTTTGATCACGTAGAAATACGGGAAACACATATCATGGACGCGCCAGTAAATACCTTACTCCTTCTTCTATCCTCTATCTTTCGAAAAACAAGATCAGACCTAAAAATGTCGACTACTGCCATATACAACCAGGAGCTTCCTGGGTTTCATTTTCCAGTCTCGACAGAATCCAAAGCGCCCCTGTGTCCTTATAGGTGACAAATTGTTTTCTATCCTACAACCTCTTTCTCACAGACAAAAAGTCGCAACCTTCTCGCTACACTATCACTATTTCCATGGAAAGTGCGCACAAGAACTATATTCCTTAGTTTCACAGACTAAGACCCATGTCACGCACATTGTAGTGAACGACCCTCATTCCATTCATTTTCCACTGATGAGATTTACGTTCCACACGAGCAGCTTCTTTCGCAAACCGCTACTTTGTGGAACCGACTCCCAAGAGAATGCTCTCCCAATTACTGAATTCTTAACCTCTTCAAGGCTAAAGTTAACCGTTGTCTTACCCACATAACACCATAAACTCTGCCTCTTACTCTGTACCCTTCTACTTCGAGTGATTCTTTGGTCTTGTACAGGGTGAACAGTATTCTAAAAATAGTAATGTATGAAATTGTATTTAGCACTACTTTGCTCGGCGTTTGTGACATGGACATCTCGACGTGGTGTAATGGTTAGCAACTTGTCTTGGAAGAGCCTATTACAACTGGGTAGTGAGTTCAATCCTCACTGGGTACACCATACTTTTGGCCTTGTGCAGCATATAAGTATCGCTTTGAATATCAACTTTCCGTTTATGCCATTCTCAAAATTTGCAAAATATTTACAAAATTTGTTAAATTTAAAACAAGACGTTGAGAGTTATTTTGTTAAATTATTAAATTAAAGGTCTAAACATAAGAATAGTTGACAAAATTAATGTCTAATAAAAGTTATCTAATCTTAAGGAACATTTAATAATATGTCAAATAAATAAAAAATAATTTATTCAGGTATATAGGATACTGTCTCAATGAAATATAAGTTTCCGTTGTCATTATAATTGAAATTATTTATTATACTGAACTTAGTGCAATAAATGCCTGACAGATCAGTTTATTTTCCCCACATACCACCATAAAATCTGCCTCGTTCTATGTAACCCTCTACCTCGAGTGGTTCTTGGGACTTTGTACAGGGTGAACATCAATGTAAAAAAAAAATTAAATTTTGTCATGAGCCAGAAACATTTTAAAAATGTAATGATCTCGTTGCTAGGGTGTTTTGTGTGATAGAGCGAACTTTTTGTCGGGCAGCGAGTAAGAGTTACCCCACTAAAATCTGTTCACATGTCACGTAGACGAGTGTCAAATCATCTGCAGTTCCTTTGTATTTTGTTTAAGAAGAAAATAGTTCCACCTCGTCAGCTTTTCCAAAAAAATGTGACTTTATGAAACAGACTCTCGAAAAATTCACCCCGATCTATACATTCTTAACCGCTTCTACTCTGGCGCCAAACGTTATCTATCCTACATATCCTCATAACCTTTTATATCCACGAACGGTCACTGAAGTTAAGCAACGTCGAGCCTTGTCAGTTCCTACATGGGCGTTGGGACTATTTGCGTTAATTATTAAAATTTGCATCAGTAAATTATTATTACAATCTAAAAATATTTTCCGTCTTTCAATACCTTAAAAAAGGTTGATAAATCGTAGAAAATGAGTCAATCGATTTTATGTATGTTGTGGGGTTCCCCCCTTTTCCATGATAATGGACTCGACTTGAGTATACATATACTCCTGCCATAGTGAGATACGGGCAGTTACCGTCAGAGTCCTACAGATACCGTCAGATACCGACGTTTCACGAAGAATACAGCGTCAGTAATTCATAGTAGCTCTGAGCTGCACTCGGAATATTACTACGCAGCACCCGTCAGCTTCTGACGTGGACATACTAATTCTACTACGGCTTCACTTCAGAGACTTGTATATATATTTCTTACTAATCGTATTCCTAGATTAATAACCTGCGTTCAAGTTTGTACCTTTAAGTTTAATATACTTGTTTTTCTATCTCAATTATCTGGTTTGTTGTTCATTATTTTGTGTGGTTCCCATTCCCATTCCCGGGATCCACAACAACTTGGCGACGAAGCATTCAAATTCGTGTCGAACACAACATCTGACCGACGAAAATTCGAGTGTCACGACAAGACTCGAAAGAACTCATATTAAAAAAATAAAAAAAAATTATATTGCCACACACGTTGACCACAACAATTTGGCGACGCTCTTGCAAAAATTAAAAAGAAAATCTGGTTGTATAGCAACTCTGGAACGAAATTCGCAAAGTGATAGAAAGAAAAATCCGTTAAAAGGTATATGAAAGTCAATATTTTTTCCTCGAGCAAATTACCACAAAATCTTTCACAAGAATTAATGCAAAAAAGCAACGGTAAAAAAGTGAAACACCTCACGGAAGCAAAGCAAAAAACCATGGAAGAATTTCAAAATTAATGCTTGAAATTATAAAAAGAAGTGAAGAGAGACAATTAAAATTCGAGGAAAAACAAATGGCTGCACAAATAAAATTAGAGAAAAAACAAATGGAAATTCAAAGAATAAACGAAGAAAGACAGTTACAAATCCAGGAACTACTCCTAAAATTGACAGTCAACACACAAGAAAGGAACACTGAAAAAGAGGCGAATTTTTCCCAAGATACTATAGAGACATTTAAGTACTGTCTTGAAGATGACAAATATTTCGGGGACTACTTCAGATGCTATGAAGACATTTTTAAAATTGATTGCCAAAACTGGACAGAAGCAAAAAAGCTAAGGTTATTACTCAGGAAATTAGGAACGAGGAGTACACAAAATTAGTAAACTATATACTGCCATAGAAATCAAACAATTTGACGTTTGACAAAGCAGTTACGTGCCTTACGGGTCTCTTCAGTTCAAAGATTTCACTTTTCACAAAAGGTGGAAATTCCCCAACCTCGTAAAAAGCGAACATGGGGACTACTCAACATTCACCGCAATCGTTAACAAACATTGCGATGATTTTAAATTGGCAGAATTAACTCCGGACAACTTTAAATGTCGTATATTCTTTCAAGGATTAGTCTCAGCTAAGGATAGTGAAATGCGTAAAAGAATGCTTACAAAGTTCCAAAATAAGCTTGGATTAACGCTGCAAAAATTATCAGAAGACTGTCAAAATTGTTTGAGTATTAAAAAAGACTCTAAAGATATTGAGGAATCGGGGGTGGCACACATACGTAAGTTAAACAAAAATTTACGATTTTCACCCTCCCCAGAAAAAAAACAAAAATTTAATGACAAAATTACAAAATATAAGGCAACTAGTGACAGAGATCAAATCAAGAATAACTCCCGCCCACCATCTGCATGTTACGGATGTGGTGGATTCAACTGGATTAAAGATTGTCGTTTCAAATACAAGAACTGTTTAGCTTGTGGAAAATGGGACATAAGGCATCTGTATGCAGGAATAAAAGACACACTAGTAGGGTAAGAACTACTAGAGTGGACTACGAAAACAAACAAAACACAAGGAAATGCGTAGAACGCGAGATCTTAAATAAGAGGTAAAACTACAATTAGATTCAGGATCGGATCTAACTATAATTAATCTACAAACATGGAGAAAACTAAATAGACCAACTATGATGCATACACAAAAAATCGCTAAATCTGTCACAGGAAAACGGATCAATTTTGAAGGGGAAGTAACCCTAAATGTAAAATTCCATGGAAAAACGGAAAAAATTAAAAATATACGTAATGAAAGACAGAAAAATTGATGGGCATAGATTGGATGCAAAAGTTTATCTATTAGCTCATTTTGTAAGAAAATAGAGTGCTAGCCGTCAGAAGCTACGAAATTAAAAGAAGAACTACACAATCAATTTTCCGAAGTATTCTCGAGCTGTTTGGGACGATGTAATAAACGTCTCCCTGAGAACAAAGCATGTTTGTTATTCTTTTTCTCTTTCAGCCATTCCGTTCTGTCTGTGGAGTACGGTGTTATTATATCACGGATATATTAATGTCCATAACGAAGTAAATACAAATGAAAGAGTAAATTACTCTTTCTCAGAAACTTCCCGTTATATGTATTTGTTCTGCATTCATCTTCAAGTTCATCTTCAAGGAAGCATGTTCCCGGGTATTCACTGTAAAATTTTCTTAACAACAGGACTTAATATTAGGTTGTCCCAAAAGTTCGTAAATACTTGCGAAAAACTCAATTTTTATGCAATTTTGCGTTTATATTGTTACTAGCAGTATAGCCCGGCATTGCTCGGGTGTAATGAAAGCTTTAGAACTAATCCATGGTCCTGGAGATCTAATCATGGACTCTTTGGACGTTGGCACGAAAGACTAAAAAGCAATAGTTGTTTCCAGCTAAAGCGGAACCGTAGACTGAAAGATAAATGAATGGATGTAAGTCAAATTTTGATTTCCTGGTATCGATATCAAATAAGTCTTTTTCGTCGTAAACTGAATTTTGAAGGCTAAATAAGTCCTCTGAGTAAATGGTATCATGGCTGAGACTAAGAACTACAATTATACCTACTTAGAGCCAAATCCGAAGCAAAAACTAAAATAAAAGTGCTGAAAAAAATACAGACATACAGGCAGATAAACAGACACACATACCCAAACATGTTTCCTTATATATATATATATATATATATATATATATATATTATCGATTTTCTAGACTATTGTAAGAACTACAACCTTGAAACTTCTGAATATCGTTTCTTATGTCTTTGTCTATGAGTGTATCAAATTTGATTAAAATCGGACCACTCCTTCTATAACCCGATTTTTTCGATTATCGATTTTCAATATTTATCGGGGGTACCTCGACACAAAACCTAGCTAAGAACACTCGCAGATGCTTATAGTACAACTGTGTAAATTTTCAAGAAAATAGGTTCAGTCGTTTCGGAGTCTATACATAACAGACGCACACACACACACACACACACACACACACACACACATACACACACAGACAAACAAAGTTCCATTTATAAATGTTTAGATAGTGAGCGTCATCTTTGTATTCCAGGTGGCAATTGATAAAATTGAGCTGCGAGTTTTGATTCGTTACTGCTGGAAACGAGGTCTTTCAACCAGAAAAGCTGCAGAAGAGATTTGTGCTGCCGAAGGTGAAGGCACAATTGCATATGCGTCGATCTCAAAGTGGTACAAGCGTTTCGATGCTGACGACATGCGTCTTGAAGATAAGCCTCTTTCGGGACGGCCGTTAAAGTTGAATGACGGAGACTTGTAAACCGGGTTGGACATTGTGTCTTCGTCGAGCACTCGAGAATTGGCTGATGAGCTTGGAGTTGGCAAATCGACAATTCACCGACATTTGAAGCAACTTGATTTTGTTCACAATAAGCCGCGCCAAGATCCAAAACAAGATTGATTCGGCAAGAAAGTCATGTTGTGCGTTTGGTGGAACTTTTGAAGGAATCGTGCATTTTGAGTTGGTTCCGAATGGTCGTGCCATCAGTGCCGAACTTTACTGTCAGCAACTTGAGCGGGTCTAAGAAAAGTTGAAGCAAAAGTACCCGGCTCTGATCAACCGAAAGCGCGCTTTGATGCAGCAGGACAATGTCAAGCCACACACCGCGAGAATGATCCAAAGACAAGTTTGAAGAGCTGGACCGCGTTGAGGTTCTGCCACATCCAGCCTACATTCCTGACTGTGCTCCATCAGATTACGGCCTTTTCAGCTCAATGCAACACTTTCTGAAGGGCCGCCGATTCGACTCGTTTGATGAAGTAGAGGAAGCGTGTCTAGAATTCTTTGATTCGAAACCGGCTGAATGGTACTTTGATCAGATCCGAAAGCTTGCAGATCGATGACAGAAAGTCTTGGAAAATGATGGTCTTTATTTTGAGCAATAACTTTTGTTGTTTTTGCGAGTAAAATTTCAATGTTTTGCAAGTGTTTTCTGGTAACCTTAGATTACTTGGCGAGTAAAATTTCAGTTTTTTCCAAGTGTTTACGAACTTTTGGGACAACCTAATATTATCTTAACAATACTCACCCACATTCTTTATTGGCGTCTTTTTCACACTCTCTGGCTTTACTGAAATAGCAGACAAAGATTAAATTAATATTTCACAATAAAAATAGGCAGAAGCAAAATTCGGTAAAGTGTAATTCGGGATCAGGTCAAAAAAATGTATTAGCAAATGCTCACTCGATGTATTTTGTTATTTTAAAAAACTACTTTCAGAATTAAAATAGAGAAAACCATCTTTACATATGTTAAGCAATGAATATTACATTATTGTTTGTTCCCTTTCTTTTATAATTGTGTAAATGAATTGGGATCAAATACAGATCAAATATGGATCAGAATCCAACAGAATGATAAGTGTTGTAACTTTAAAAGGCTACTGCATGAGTTATCACCAAAACGGATGTCGGGAATAACAGTATATCATCAAATACAAGACTCGCCCGCTGCAAGAAGATACACTGCTAGTGAACTGCTAGTCAGTATAATCACTCTACTCTTCCCTTTACTCTAATAGTGTTCACGTATTAAAGAGGATAGAAACATACCATTGTTTTTTCTTCTTTTTTTTTTTTACCTCAGACGATACTCTATCCTTCAGTAGAGTCTTATTTGGGTCCCTCTCTGCTCAGAAGCAAAGAGTTGAGAAAGAGAGAGTTTTGATCATTATGATCCCTCAACTGTACTCCAATAGTTTCCTCAATAGAGGATAGGAATATCCCATTACTGTATATAGGTAGGTATACAACAATAAAATAAAGAACAAATTAAAAAAATCATTTATCAATCGATCATGTTTCACTTTTATTAAATTATTAGAGAATGAGATATAGAGAAAAACAAAAAGAAATTCTGATATTTTTTTTATTTTGTGTTGTTTAATTTTCATTCAATAATCAGGTTTCACGTACATTCATCTTGTTAAACAAACGTTAGTATAATTTATGGTGTTCCGAATTTAAGTTGAGGCGGTGCGTCCATTGAAAGTTCGAAGAAAATGAAGGGTTACAAAGCGAACTGAAAAACCGTAAATATTGCTTTATCTATGTAAGTGTATGATAATCCTAATTTGTCTATGTGAGATACTGTTGATAATGTATATTCGCTCGCAGGTGCGTGTTTGTGTGTGTGTATGTATGTGTGTGTGTGTGTGTGTGTGTGTAGTAGTAGTAGTAGTCATTATGTTTTTAGTTTTTTTCGCATGTTGATTTGGAAACATTTTACGTACACATCTTTACATATGTTAAGCAATGAATATTACATTATTGTTTGTTCCCTTTCTTTTATAATTGTGTAAATGAATTGGGATCAAATACAGATCAAATATGGATTGGGATCCGACAGAATGATAAGTGTTGTAACTTTAAAAGGCTACTGCATGAGTTATCACATAAAAGATATGTATGTTTGGACAACCATTTAAACTAGCTTGTATAAATAAAAACGAAATTGTCCATAAGTTATCATTCTGTTGGATTCTGATCCATATTTGATCTGTATTTGATCCCAATTCATTTACACAATTATAAAAGAAAGGGAACAATCAATAATGTAATATTCATTGCTTAACATATGTAAAGATGTGTACGTAAAATGTTTCCAAATCAACATGCGAAAAAAACTAAAAACATAATGACTACTACTACTACTACTACACACACACACACACACATACATACATACATACATGCATACATACATACATACATACGTGTACGTAAAATGTTAAAGAATCTAATCATCAGATTCTTTAAAAATGGATTCAGTAAAGATTGGTGATGTAATATAATGTTTTTGAGGTGTGTTTATAGGTGATAATATATTTAATCCCTCGAAGTACTTTCAACATAAACAGTTATGCCTCTTTTTTTTAATTTAAATTAGAATAGCATTTGTAAAATCAAACTTATGGACAATTTCGTTTTTATTCATACAAGCTAGTTTAAATGGTTGTCCAAACATACATATCTTTAATGTGATTAACTGGGTGTCTCATTCTTTCAGCGTTGTGCCACATCTAATCTGAGCTTAGAAAATCTTATATTTTCTATCTAGCTATCTATATATATGTTTCTGATAGCTGTTTCTAAAGACAAATAAATTTACTTACTTGCAACTAATGTATTTTTTAATACAAGTTTTAGTTCCATCGTCATCACAGGCGGAACACAAATCTGTTTGCCATCCTAAAAGACAGAAATTGTTTTGCATTTTTAATAGAAACGAAATGAAAATTTGGCAAAGTTTAACTTAGAACTTAGAGCCAAGCAAAAAATAAAACAAAATAAAAAAAAGGTGTGTTGCCAAAAGGATCTTTGTTCTGCTGACCCCGTTACCCTCATCGATAATTTTTATTGTTTTAAAAAGTATTCTTAGAAGGTTATTTAAAAAAACTGAAATGCAGAACTCCTTGGAAACTTAAAAAAAGAATTAATTCAAGTTAGAGTTAATTACATGAAAAATACATGAATTCGGTTTCATATCTAAGGGTAATTCTTAGTTACCTTTTTAAAATAATAAATTACTATGTCAGATATTTTTTAGAAAAATCCCAAATGAAACCAAAAATTAAATTTTTATATAGTTATGGTGAGTTTTATATGTGCTGTGTCCCTCAGTATCTAGGCGATCATTGTTCTCCACAATTTCCTGTTCTTTGTAGCTCTTAATAAAGTTTTTGTTTTTATTATTACTTCTAAGCCTTATTCCGCCACCCATTCGATCAAACTCAGTAGCTAGGTTATGCAAATCTGTCCCTCTTGCTTCCAGTTTGTCTTGTGAACATCACATTATCTATTCCCTCTTTTCTCATTATATACCCTACAAATTTCAACTGTCTATTCCTGATGTTGAATATAAGTTTTTCTTTTTCTTTACATTTTCTCTAATACTTCGTCGTTGCTCACATATTCAGTCAATGATATTCTCAGAATTTTGTTGTGGAACTATATTTATAAATTATAAAGTAATACTTTTATAATATGAATAATTGAATAAATAAAATGAGTTTATCATTTTCCCTGTTGGTCCTATGGAAAAATACTATAAATTCAGTCGATTATTTTTATCAAACTTAAAAATAAACTTTTGAAACCCAAAAATAAGTTAACCGTATTAAGAGAACAAGAGAAAAATCATCCTTTTGTCACATCATTTTTGTTTTTGTTTTTGTTTTTGTTTTTTTTTATCCAAAGTTAAGCTTTGCTGATCTGTAATTTAACAAAATAAAAGATTCAATCAATTATTCTATATGAATACGTCTTTCTTACCTCCTGAAAAAAAAAATCTACTTTCATTAAATAATATGACTGTTACGGATATATAGATAACAGCTCTCACACACACACACACACACACACACACACACACACACACATACATGAGAGTGGACTTTGCGTAGTAACAAGCGGTCGATCACGTAAATCACCTGTGCCAGTGTTGGAATAGCAAGTCAAGGATAGGCGACCCAGATAAAAGCCAGACAGGAAATAAACCAGACGTCTAAAGTCGATTGTAAGTCATGGAAGCAACAGGAGTTAAAATTCACGCCAAAATGGAATCACGTGAGAAGAGAAAATTAAAGTAGAAATTTAGTTAGTTGCTTGATGGATCCTGGTAAAGCAAGTTGTGTTTGCTGGACTTTGATTAACGATGAAGGAAGGGAGACGCATTTGGAGATGATAGCGGTAATCGACCTATTTCATCCTAAGTAACTCCGGATAAGAAAAGGACCGAAGGTGTAAATTCTTATTCGTCAAAACAAGGAGGAAAACGGAATTATGCCGTGTATCGAGAAGGAAATTAATATAACAACGAAGACAAAACAAAGTTATATTAATATCTGTATGCTGACACATGATTGTCGAAAGAAAACATAGCTATGAAGTTGCTGTAATTCGTACGCTGATTTCAGTGTATTTGAAGTAGAAAAGAAAGTGAAGTCAACTAACTTATCAAAAGAAGAAGAGGAAGGAAAGAAAACAACAACGCAGGGAAGTCACCAGATAACACAAGCTGTGTGCTGAACAGAAGCTGTGTACTGAAAAGCTGTATGCTGAAAAGAAGCTACGTTGAAGATAGTGAAAACAGAACTATTCAAAATTCAAGTGTAGAAAGAAAGAAAGAAAGAAAGAAGAGTCGGTAAAAGAAAGGAAGAAGAAACTGTCATAAAGATAAGTTATAAAGTTATAAAGACCCACATTAGAATATGCATGCACTTTCATGAATACTATATTCTTACACACACCATACAAATTTTCAAATTAATATAATTCCTCCATATGGTTGTATGTTGATATTTTGCATTCATGATCGCCTGTACTTTGTTCATATTTCCAACCGTATATTGTAATTTCATAGTTCGACCACACTGTGCATCCAAAAGTAATTTTTTAGGTTAAGATCTTTGGACATTCTAATTCATTAAGATTTCTTTTTTATCTTTATTCTTTTGATCTTGTATTAAAATTTTATATCAAAATTACATTGTCTCGACGTTCATCCTTGATTTGTTGTCAGCGCCCGTGTTGAATAACGAAGCAGACCTGGGAAAGGATTGCCATTCGACCATTAATCGAATAGCAATCTTACTTTATTATTTTCTTATTCAAATAATTGTCCATTTGTCACGATCTGGGATAGATGACCAGCATATATCCATAGATGTGAAAATGTAATATATATCCGAAGTAGCATATGAAAATCTTGATGGGCATTGTCGATTCGTGTATGTGACAAGGACAAAAATGAAAAAATTATAAAAATTACAATCAATTTTTCCTTAGTAAACTTTCCCTTCTAAATTTGGTTTAGTCGTTATAATAAAGGTAACTATGTATATATATATGAAATGAATTGTTTTGAGCATTATTTTTTATCGATACTCGTATTTAAGTAGATATTCTGTTTTTTAATTAAACAATATATATTTTTATCTACCGGCCTGATTATTTACGATAAATTGTTATTACGAAAATGTGTGCCACTCCGCAGGATTCGAACCTGCGACCCCTATAGGGGAAGCTACCATTTGATCTGGCAACGTCTTAGACATCTTAGACCTCTTCACCACGAATAGCCTCCAGTCTAAACGAGGTTTTTATGAAGCCTATATAACACAATTTTCGATTCATCGCAAACAACCATATCTGCTCTGAAATGTATCGTAATGTCAACAAATGTAAACATGTTACGGAAATTAACGAATTTTAACGAAATTTGGTTATAAACAACCGACAATTTGAAATGAATTGTTTGAACATTATTTTTTATCGATACTCGTATTTAAATAGATATTCTGTTTTTTAATTAAACAGTATTATATATTTATATCTACCGGCCTGGTTATTTACGATAAATTGTTATTACGAAAATGTGTGCCACTCGGCAAGATTCGAACCTGCGACCTATATATGTGTATATGTGTGTGTGTGTGCCTGCGCGCGCACGCGCGTAATTACTCGAGGAATGCAATATAAACAACATTTTTTATATGTTTATGTTTAACTGCCCATTAATCTTAAACATTTTAAGTATTTATTTTAAACATTGTAACATTTATGAGATTTTCTGCACTTTAGATTTATTGTCTTATTCATAGACGCTTGTTAAGGCAACAGTAAACAATTACCGATATATATATATAGTTTTGCTATAGTTACTACTCTTTTATTTTCTGATAATATTTTGTATGACCGCCCATATTTCTAAAAATCGACACGTTTATACAAACAAAAACATTAATTTCAAATTTCATGCTAAACGTATAACGTGGTTTCTGAATAAATGACAAATTTCAGTACGGATTGAAGTCTTTTTCTGTGAAAGTGTTGCCACTTTTCTTCCAAATTTTGTCTATTGTATCTGTCTGGCCAGTTTGTTACGTTTTTGTTTTGTTTTTTCGTAACTTTTCGTATTAAGTGTTTTGCTGCCTGGAGACACTGGCCGTAATGGCGACGCTTTCCCAGTAGCCAGTTCGTATCCTCTTTTTATCTTGACCGGATCAGCCTTTGATATTTCCCCACTCCTAATTTTATCCCTCCCTCACCTCTACCGAGCGAAATTCTTGATTTTGCTTATCAGCTAAATACAGCGGCCGCTCTTAATTTTCGTGATTTGGACGTGTCTAACTAATACAGTTTAAGGAAAGATGTTTGAATAAAAGGTTGCTGCCTAAATATTTATCAACACACACACACACACACACACACACACACACACACACACACACACATATATATATATAGTTCAATGGACGAATTATCATCTAAATTACGCAAAAATGAAAATAACACTATCATCTCATTTCACAGTTATGTTTACGGAAATTTCACAAAGATATCGTGAATTACTAAAAGGCAAATTTATTTAATAAAATTGCCATTGGTCACTGATTCTAGACGACTTCAGAATCTCTTCTGAACGCTCTCCTTGTTTGAGTACGTGACATAATCCTTTGGTTTAAGTCATCTTTTTAATATCCATTTATTTATTAAACAGTTTTTAACATTCATTTTCTTCTTTTTATATAAAATATATTGATTATTATTATATTCTAATACAATTCTTAATATCATATTACAATTTTTAAAATATCTATTTAATTATTAAATTTTTTTAAATCAATTTAATTAATTTAATATCTATTTAGTTATAATTTTCATAAAACAAATTGTTAGATATATTCAAGTAAATAAAAACCTTTTTTATCAGTATTCTAAGGTGAACATTTTACAATGACATTTATTTCATTACGTTTATTTAATAGACTTTTCTTCTTAAGAAATTTAATAATATATAGCTTTTCATATAAACACAAAGGGCATGGGTCATTTAAAGAATTACATATTCTAGCTATTTTAAAAATTTTCCATAACAAACTCCCACAAAACGGAAAAAAAGGTTAGGATGGTGGAAAAAGTAATTAAATCTTGCTTGTCGGTTGTATTTATGAAAAAATGCTTGAATGAAAGGTTGCTGCCGAAATATTCATTAATATATATATATATATATATATATATATATATTAAAAAAGGATTAATTCAAAGATGTTGAATAGCCATTTCGATATGAAGATCCCCACGGGGGACGACACATCACCTCAGCAACAGAAAAAACCTTTCAGAAACTGGAGAAAAATTAGTCTACTTTTCCTTTTTAAATAGATTGCAAAGAAATAAAATAAAAATAAAATAAAAAAATAAAAAAATAAAAATAAAAATAAAAATAAAGGGAAAGAAAAAGAAAAAGAAAAAGAAAAAGAAAAAGAAAACGAAAAAGAAAAAGAAAAAGAAAAAGATAGAATAAAATCAAATAAATAAGAAAAGAAAAATTGACATCGTCTGGGTTCGCAAAAAAAAGGAAGAATGTAACTAAAAATTAACAGACAGACGCGTTAAATCGACGTAGTTTAGGCAATACGGAAAAAAGGGGTAAGAGAGATAAAAGAAGGAAGGGAGGGTAAAAGAAAGAAACTAAAGAAAAAATTTTTTAAATATTACAGACGCTGGACAAATTCAAAAACCTAATTTCCCCAAAACGTTGAAGTATTAGAAAAAGGCCTTTACTTAAAAAGGCATAATTATTAATAAAAGGGAATAAAAAGATATAGGATTTAAAATAAAATTATTTTTAAAAAAGTTAGGTCATTTGAAATTAGACTAAATAAAGACAACACTAGGTAAAAAAAAAAAAAAAAAAAAATTACAATTATTATATACATACCTATAGAAGTACACACATACATACATATATATACACACACACACACACAATTCTACGAATAAGAATACATATATACACATACACACACATACATTCAATTTATTACACACTATTATACATATATATATATATAAACACATACACACATATATATTATTACACACCCATATACATATACATGCGCATACACACATATATATGTGTGTACACACCTATATACAAAAAATTCATATACACATAATATACATGTGTACACACACATGCACACACACACACACACACACATATATATACATATATACCTATATACACATACATACACATATTCCATATGCACTCACACACATACATATTAATGAATATTATGAAAAGGAGCATTTAAATAGCTAAAAAAAATTTTTTCCAAAATTACATATAGCCCACATACATAAATACATATACATACATATATATAAAAGTACATCCACACACAAACATACACATAAAAAAAAAAAAATAAAAAAAATAAAAAAAAATTAAAATTTAAAATTAAAATTAAAAATTTTTTTAAATATTAAAAAAATTATAGAAAAAATTTAGAATTTAAAAATAAAAATTTGAAATTAGAAGTTAAAATCCGCCCTATGGCGGCACTTGTTTATAAATTCCCTCCTAAAGTTCAAAAGTAAGTCCTGATGAGGATACTTCAAAATCAGAATCTTCTCCAATAAACACAGACGACACCTATCACGAAAACCTTTAGGGGTACAAGCTGAGCCTATTAATTTCCAGCTGATTATAGGGTCCTGCCCTTCCTCCTTCATTTCCCAGAACCTACGTGATAGTGCCGTCTGGAATCTCTGTTTAGGGTTCGAAAACGAGTACCTGTGATTATAAAGCCTCTGTTTGAAAGAGCCCGCGGACATGCCAATATAGGTCCGGTAATTGTCCTTGTTATTAGATGGAGAAATGCGGGCTTCATAAATTACATGGGTGGATTTACATTTGCCTTGCACCGGGCAAGGCAAATGTAAATCCACCCATGTAATTTATGAAGCCCGCATTTCTCCATCTAATAACAAGGACAATTACCGGACCTATATTGGCATGTCCGCGGGCTCTTTCAAACAGAGGCTTTATAATCACAGGTACTCGTTTTCGAACCCTAAACAGAGATTCCAGACGGCACTATCACGTAGGTTCTGGGAAATGAAGGAGGAAGGGCAGGACCCTATAATCAGCTGGAAATTAATAGGCTCAGCTTGTACCCCTAAAGGTTTTCGTGATAGGTGTCGTCTGTGTTTATTGGAGAAGATTCTGATTTTGAAGTATCCTCATCAGGACTTACTTTTGAACTTTAGGAGGGAATTTATAAACAAGTGCCGCCATAGGGCGGATTTTAACTTCTAATTTCAAATTTTTATTTTTAAATTCTAAATTTTTTCTATAATTTTTTTAATATTTAAAAAAATTTTTAATTTTAATTTTAAATTTAATTTTTTTTTATTTTTTTTTTTTTATGTGTATGTTTGTGTGTGGATGTACTTTTATATATATGTATGTATATGTATTTATGTATGTGGGCTATATGTAATTTTGGAAAAAATTTTTTTTAGCTATTTAAATGCTCCTTTTCATAATATTCATTAATATGTATGTGTGTGAGTGCATATGGAATATGTGTATGTATGTGTATATAGGTATATATGTATATATATGTGTGTGTGTGTGTGTGTGTGCATGTGTGTGTACACATGTATATTATGTGTATATGAATTTTTTGTATATAGGTGTGTACACACATATATATGTGTGTATGCGCATGTATATGTATATGGGTGTGTAATAATATATATGTGTGTATGTGTTTATATATATATATATGTATAATAGTGTGTAATAAATTGAATGTATGTGTGTGTATGTGTATATATGTATTCTTATTCGTAGAATTGTGTGTGTGTGTGTGTATATATATGTATGTATGTGTGTACTTCTATAGGTATGTATATAATAATTGTAATTTTTTTTTTTTTTTTTTTTTTTTTTTTTTTTTTTTTTTTACCTAGTGTTGTCTTTATTTAGTCTAATTTCAAATGACCTAACTTTTTTAAAAATAATTTTATTTTAAATCCTATATCTTTTTATTCCCTTTTATTAATAATTATGCCTTTTTAAGTAAAGGCCTTTTTCTAATACTTCAACGTTTTGGGGAAATTAGGTTTTTGAATTTGTCCAGCGTCTGTAATATTTAAAAAATTTTTTCTTTAGTTTCTTTCTTTTACCCTCCCTTCCTTCTTTTATCTCTCTTACCCCTTTTTTCCGTATTGCCTAAACTACGTCGATTTAACGCGTCTGTCTGTTAATTTTTAGTTACATTCTTCCTTTTTTTTGCGAACCCAGACGATGTCAATTTTTCTTTTCTTATTTATTTGATTTTATTCTATCTTTTTCTTTTTCTTTTTCTTTTTCGTTTTCTTTTTCTTTTTCTTTTTCTTTTTCTTTCCCTTTATTTTTATTTTTATTTTTATTTTTTTATTTTTTTATTTTATTTTTATTTTATTTCTTTGCAATCTATTTAAAAAGGAAAAGTAGACTAATTTTTCTCCAGTTTCTGAAAGGTTTTTTCTGTTGCTGAGGTGATGTGTCGTCCCCCGTGGGGATCTTCATATCGAAATGGCTATTCAACATCTTTGAATTAATCCTTTTTTAATATATATATTTGCTCTGTAATATTTTATTACATGGAGCTCTCTTCCTGTATCATTTTTTAATATTAAAATAAATTTTTAATATTAATTAGGATCCGGTTTTTTGGAATTTACCTTCCTGCTTTTTTCCCTTGGATTGAAGTATCTGAATTAAAATATATATATATATATATATATATAAATGTGTGTGTGTGCGTGCGTGTGTGTGTGTGTGTGTACGTGTGTGTGTGTGTGTGTGTGTGTGTGTGTGTGTGTGTGTGTGTGTGTGTGTGTGTGTGTGTGCAATGAACTAATTGTCATCTAAATTACTCAAAAATGAAAATACCACTAACATCTCATTTCACAGTTATATTTACGGAAATTTCACAAAGATATCGTGAATTACTAAAAGGTAAATTTATTCAATAAAATCACCATTTGCTTCAACCACTGCTTCTAAACAACTTCAGAATCTCTTTTGAACGCTCTCCTTGGACGTGAATTATGACATAATCCTTTTCTTCAAGTCATCTTTGCTATTTGATCTTGTCTCATTAATAATGATGGTAATAAACGTTATTTTTTAGAATAAAATTTAAAAAAACTCACTTTCTTTTATTTTTGGAAATGTTTTCGTACGAGATAAAAGGATATTAAAAAGAGGGGGGAAAAGAAATAGGGTAGAAAAGATAAGAAAGCAACAAGAGAAATCAAGAAAAAAAGGAAGAAAAAAGAAAGACACAGTGGTAATAAAAAGCAAAGAAGAAAACAAGAGAAAAAAGAACGGAGAGGAAAAAGCCAATGAAAACGGCTAAGAGAGAAAAACTCCAAATTTAGGCAGGGAGTAAAATATAGACAGATACAGATATCAGTAACGTGACGTTTCGGCTTAACAAAGAGGAAAAAGTGAGAAAATGCACAGAAAGAAAAAAGTGTGTGAGGAGACAACAGAAGCGGCAAAAAATAGAAATTTCAAATTTTGACCGGAAGTGAATTGCAGATAGATACAGACATCCGTTACATTGTATAAAACTAAATCCTTTGGCATTTTTTTTAAATGATTAAATCACATACACAAACATAGGAATTATTCATAAAGAGCAAATCTGAAGACATTTAAAAACACAACTCGAAGATTTAAATTCATTAGTGCTAACATAATAAGTAAAAGAAGTCAAATATTTTTTATAGAAAATAAATTAGAGAAGTAAAATATTTTTATAAAAAATAAATTAAAGAAGTAAAATATTTTTTATAAAAAATAAATTAGAGAAGTAAAATATTTTTTATAAAAAATAAATTAAAGAATAAAATATTTTTTATAAAAAATAAATTAGAGAAGTAAAATATTTTTTATAAAAAATAACCAAGAATTAAACTTAAAAATTAGAATTTAAAAATCAAATTAAAATTAAAATTTTAAATAAAATAAAATAAAATGAAATTTTAAATTTAAAAAAATCTGAAAATTAAATTTAAGGAAAAATTTTAGTTAATATCAAAAATAAAATTAGAATTAGAATTAAATTTAAAGCAGTAAATTGACCACAATTTGTAATATAAAATAAAGATAAAATGACATAAGAAAGATCATAAATTAAATTAAGTTATCAAGAGAGTAAGATTAATACTGTAAAATGTTTATAGTTGCTGGAGTTTCAAAATTTTATAATTCTCGCAGGATTGTAAGGTTAATTCTTTAGCATGTTTACATTTTACTGTAGTTTCATGTCTCTGATTCAGTCATTTGTCACTCTTCCTGTACTTAATAATTTCCATTTTTTTCTTGTATACAAAGGAAACATGTTTCATTTACCGATTTAGATATTCTATCTTGTTTGAGAATTTCCACTTAACTTTAGGTGTTTTATTTTCTTTTTTTAACTTCCAAAAATACTTAGAAAGTGATGTCATATCTTGTTTATCCTTATTAGTAAAAGATGAGAGATGACTGTAAAAACGCTTTTTAAAAAGATCATTGCATTACTAATATAAACTTTAGTAACCCAAAGATTTTTTACAGACGAGATAGAACACATGTAGACCAAAGATTTAGTTAAACACTTATTAGATAGGGGGCATTGGTTAGAGCTTCTACAATTACAAAAGTTTTTACTTTGGAGTAAATTAAAATGAGTAGTAGAATTACTGTTGTTATTGTTCTATAATTTCAATATTTTATTGTCATGTAATTAAATTATTTATTTCTAAATTAGTAGAGCAACTATAGCCGAGTTTTAGCGTATTCCTATTAAAAAATCTGCTTAAAGGGTTATTTTTGGGAAAATATTTATCAATTAATTTAAGAAAAAATTAAGAAATTTATATCCCCGCTTAGAATTAACTAACTGATTAAATGAAGGATTATACCATATGATTTTTCCTTCTATTTTTTTTTCTGAAGTCACTATATTTTTCCACAACATAATCCCAGAAAATCGATAACCGCTATCCCTAAGATTTCCAAAAATAAAAGGAAGTGAGTTTTTTATTTTCTTTTAAAAATAACATTTATCACCATCATTATTAACTACCTGATGAGACATTGTTTTTTCAATGTCGAAACAAAATGTACAATTTTGAAGTAAATTGTAGATTATATATGTTCTAAAGTATAATTTATAATAAATATTCATTGCTCTATTTTTATATTGACCACTGTTTTAAATTAATATTTTGAAGGTTTTAAATATTTTTTAATTCCTTATTCATTTGGAAATATATCTATCTATATATATATATATATATATATATATATATATATATATATATATATATATATATATGTATATATATATATATAAACATCTAAAAAGCTTTAGCACACTTTATTTCTCTTCTCTCGCTCTCTCCCCCCTCTCTCTCCCCCTCTCTCTCTCTCTCTCTCTCTCTCTATCCATGTCATATTACATTTTGAATCTATCTTCGTTTTTTATTATCTGAATATCTGTCAGTAATTTCTATCTATCTGTCTATCTATCTATCTAGCTAGCTAGCTTCATTAACTGCTTATCTCTATACTATCTTTCCAAGTTGTAACTACTTTTTCTATCTATATATTTATATTTTATTACCTTTCATAACGAACAAAATACACTTTCTTTTATAACGTACAAATACCCTTTCCTTTTCAACGCACAAAATATCTTTTCCTTTGTAACGCACAAATACCCATTCTTTTGTAACGCACTAATACCCGTTCCCAAGGTTATTTGTGGGTACGTGAATGAAACGAACGTACAAATCCCATCCATCCCTTATCCTTTCTTCGTCATACTCTGTACCATACTCTTTCTCTTGCTGTAACCCCCTGCGTACCAGTGGTAGTTATCTCTTACTTGAGGTGATATGATTATAAAAAAAATTAAAATATTAAAAAAAAAAATTAATAAAGCGAAATCTTAAAAGCCGTTTATTTACAAGATCATAAAAGAAAACTGATAGCAATCACAATATTTTTACATCAGTTTAGTATTTCATTTTTTAATTCTAACAATAATCGGGATATGTGTTGTGGTGTAATGGATATCAACTCCGAATGTGAAATAGGAGAGCCGAGTTCCAATTTCTGTCGAATTCGTTTCATTCACTTTTGTTATAACCCTAAAGGTTACTGCGTGAGGAAGCAACAAAAGGGGGTTGGGAATAATAGTATATCAACAAATACATGACTCGCAAGCAGCGTGAAGTAAATACACTGCTAGTGAATTGCTAATTAGTACAATTACTCTATTCTAGGTACCTCCACTCATTTTCGATACTTAAATTGAAATTGAAATTTTAAAAATAAATAACTTATCTTCAATCATTAAAATTAGCTTTAATTGAAAGCCAAGCTATTAAATTTAATAATTCTAGTAAGTAAAACATACTGGTGAATTTTTAACCGAAATTATATTTATTGAAATCTAAAATTTTGAAATTTTACGATTTTTTTTTAAATATACCGCCATTTTTTATTGATTGACACATTACGTAAACAGTAACCAAATTTCTGTTTTAAAAATCTTGCAAAAATAAAATATACCTCGCTGACACGTTATTTAAGTCATTTTTTAAAATTAAAACTTACCTTTATCTGTTTTCAATCAATTAATAATTGCTTACTGACAGAAATTTACAATAAAAAAAAATTATTTACGGTAGCCCTGTTTAATGTCAGTCATTCGCGGTGATGACAGATTTACGACTACCGGATGTTATCAAGATCGCAATGTATGGCGTTCAATCGTGCCAAAATTTCCATATCTTTTTAAATTATAATAAATTAGTTAATGCACCTACGGTCACAATTAATTAAAAAATTGAGGAATTGAAAAAAAAAACTTACTTTAAATGTTGAAGGAATTACTTGCAAAACAGGCTGTTAAATTTTAGAAACGTAGAGAATAAAATATCGTAAGAATGAAAATGCGTTCTTCCATGGCTTCTAATGTAAAGGGGAATAACCCAGAACGCTTGTTAACTTAGAAATTCAATTTGACCCATATTGAACATCGTACTTTATAAATTTGAAGATATTGACACAAATAATTTTTTTTTTAAATATACGGGTTGAAAAATTTTTATTAATTTTTTTTTTTTGATAGACAGTAAAAGATCATCAATTCTTAACTAAGAATAAAATCACAGTTCTTTAAAAGATTTTTAAAAGATTTTTAAAACTTTATGAATTGTTATAATAAAAAAATGAAAACAATTCTTTTAAAATTTTATTAGTAATCGAATTTTTTTTCTTCAGACTACAATGTCCTTAATTTTTATTATTTATTCCAGCAATTAAAAGCTTATCAAATTAAAATATATAAAAGTTTGATTGATTTTTTTTATATTTCTCTTCGGAGCAGATTTTCGGATAGTGCCGGATAATTTTAAATAAAAAAATAGATGATTCATATTTCCCGATGAGTTCTGCGTTTAAGTAATAAAAAAGTAAATTGCAGAAAATTAAAATTTATTAAAAATTCATGAATTAACGTTGAGTGGAGCGTGGGGGTTGAGTAACGGAGTTAAAAAATAAATTTTTTTCATCAATATGTTAAAAGAATAATAATTTCAAAAATAATTTATTCATTTGTGAAGGAGTACTGAAAGCTTCATTAAAATCCGATAATTATTTGATTTTTGCAAGAATTTCCAAATTAATGTGTGTGTCACCGAAAAATTGAGTTACGTAAAAAAATAGAGAGTAATCGATTGTAAACAATCGTAAGATTTTCCTCGATTTTCCTCAACGCTAACTCGAATCAAAACAAAATTTTCTGCCAAAATTTCGAACATGTTAAAAGGGATTAAAATATTTTATAAAATAAATAAAAATTACTTTCTGTTTTCCTCTTAATAATATTATAAACATTTTAATAGAAAAAGTTCGTTTTATTAAGTTTTGAACCTTTTTAAATCATACTATGCTGGATTTTTTGTGGTGTAATAGAGGTACCTACTCTATTCTACTAGGTATTTACCACCACTACACCAAGGCGGGTGCGACAAAGATCAATTAAAGTGGGGATTCTGAGCCCTTAAGCTCAGCCAAAAATATACCGTACACCCAGCTTAAAGATGGGTCGGGCTCTTGATTATTCACCGTTGGCGGTTGAACAAAAAAGAGTATGGATCGTTATGATCACCTTACTCTGCTACACTTTACTCCAATAGTGTCCTCGTATTTAAGATTCCATTCCTATATATAGGTAGGTATACAACAACTTACGCACAAATACTCTTGGGAAAGTTATTAATCCATCTCTTTTCCATCCAACTGTTGGTTGAGTAGAAAGGAAGATTGGGTTCTATAGCCTTGGTTGGCAACCAGTCTACCGCAAGAAGAAATGGCAACCTTTTTCGGGAAACTCATCTGCCTAATCAATCATGTATCGAAAGAGACACGGGAGGTGTAGCATAGGCGGGAGACACGCTTTTGTCGGCGTCGGGAGCGCGTCGATCGGAGCCGGGTGGCGGCCGTCCGTTGTCGGGGAGGTTGGCTCGGTGCATCACGCATGGTAATTAACTGACTCATCTAGCCATTTGCTTTAGTCTCCTCGTTATCTATATTTGGCTAAGTGCTATCATGCCAACTTTAATCAGCAAAAATTTAAATGCAATGTCAATCGCAATTCACTATCCTTCTGATTACACTTTTCTTTATCTGATCAGTATTCATTTTTCTGTTCCAAATTCTTCCACAGCCAGTAATCCCTTGTGACTCAGTTGCTTTACTGTCTTGCATGGGGTGATACCGATTAAAAACAAATAGGCCGGACTATCTGTAGTTCTCACCACATTTTCTGTCTCTTGTCCCATTCATGTTTCTAGAAATGAGAAATCGGAGAGCCGAGTTCGAATTCTACTCGAATTCGTTGCATTCACTTACGCGTAAATAGTCTTAGGAGAATTATGAATCCATCTCTTCTCCCTCAAGCTTTCGGTTGAACAGAAGGACAGATTGTGTACTGTTGCTTCAGGTGGCAACAAGTCTACTACAGAAAGAACTAGCAACCTCATGTGAGAAAACCTTCTACCTAGTCAGTCATATCTCGAAAGAGACATGATCGCTCAACTGTATATCGCATATTTTACTTAACTGAAAGATTCAATGGGATTTAAGTTAGGAAGCTGTGGAGAGACATTATCACCCAAGCGTGTATGACGTTTGGCAATCAACTGACTGATCTGGATAAAAGAATTGAATAGCAGAACAGTATGTGTTGCTTTGATTGGCAACCAGTCTACCGCAGAAAGAAATGCCAACCAACTACGAGAAAATCTTCGGACTAGTCAGTTATGTCTCGAAAGAAACATCACCACCCAAGTGTGTATTACGTGTGGCACTTAACTGAAAGAGTCAATAATGATTAAGATGAGGAAGCTGTGGAGAGACATGAGCACACAAGCATGTATCGCATATGGCACTGAACAGACTGACTGAACATTTTATTTAAATCCCAAGGTATCTGAATTGGGCATTTCTTAGACCATTACTTTTAAATTTCTGCTACAACTTTAATATTATTATTATTGTTGTTGTTGTTGTTGTTGTTGTTGTTGTTGTTGTGGAATCTTCTGTTCGTAAATGTGAAAAATGTATCTTAGTATAGGATAAATTCTGTTCAGTGGATTCGATATAGTGTCGATAGGTAGTATTGTGGTGAATACAGATTTTAAAGTAACTCTATTCTCTTCACTGCTTACAAATTTCGCAATTCAGTGTGAAATCTAATTTTGACGAATAGGAAAAAGGAATGACTCCGTACTGAAGGAAAAAGACAAAGTAAAAATTTGCGATCCGGTATGAATTATTTTCTAACCAATGAAAGGAAGCGGTTTACAAAATTGAGAGAAGTTAACAATACACTGTGAAAAAAGTTCTTTGGTGCATATATATATAGAGAGAAATAAAGTGGAATCGGCAGATGGGAGCAGAAATCAGAGAGGACACCACCAAAATGTGACGAAAGAAATTTTAATCCGCTGAACTGGACATACGGTCTCGTCAACACACTTTCGTTCTCTCTTACCTTTCTTGAGTGCTATTCGCCTTTATCTTTTCTTTTTTGTCCTCACTATTCTCGCCGTCAACAAAAAGAAGACAGAAGAAGACAACAATGACAGCAATAAACACTTCAACTAACACCTAAAACTTAACGTCGATGAGTACAATTTCCCTTTCATTGCTTTACCTTCCTTTTCAAAGAAAGGAAGGGACATAGATTTTATTACTACTCTGTTAATCCCTGCATACACATTCGCTACCTACAACTGCAAACTCTGGATTCCATTAACTCCGTACTACACTTTCTCTTTGAACATTTATACAATTAATAATTTCAGTTTCTACAAATTAAGGTTATTTTTTTTTCTGTTAATAAATTTCCACTTTAACATACAAACGAAATATTTTATTTTCCCAATCTTCTGATGATGATAATCTTAAGATGTGGGGAGTTAGGTTATGTTTGGCATAGATAGATATGAACAGTCTTAGCTATGTATTATATAAATATCTTTTGTATTCTCGAAAGAGACATGATCGCCCAAGCGGGTATAACTATGGTACTTAACTTAAGAAGAAACCGATAATTATTCTGGATTTTATTTTTTTGTACAAGGCAGTAACATTATGGTAGCTTTTTTTTTTTTTTGTCCAGCATGAGTAAGGCATAGAGTGCTTTTGTGAAGAAATTCTTGCTTGAAACAAAACTAGTTACTTGTCATTTCTTAATGATAGATAGATAGATAGATAGGTAGATAGATAGATAGATAGATAGATAGATAGATAGATAGATAATGAACAGTCTCGGCTCTGTATTATATAAATATCTTTTGAACTTTTATACAAATATCTAACAATCTATCTCTTATACATATATCTGTCTATAATATTGTTATCTATCTCTTACGTAAATATCTATCAGTCTATTTTATAAATACATCTCTTATATACATATCTATCAATTTATTATATACATACCGGTCTCTTATATAAATATCTATCAAAGTATCTCTTTTATAAATATTTAGCTATTATATAAATATTAGTCATATATACAATTATAAAGAGAAACAGAGAAAGTGAGAGAGAAACAAAGAAAGTGAGAGAGAAACAGAGAAAGTGAGAGGGAAATAGAGAGAGTGAGAGATGAGCATTGTGAACATAAATCAACAGTTCATGCTGACTGTCATGGGTAGATGATTACTAAAGGCATGGAACGCCCACGTTTATTTCGCTATTATATAATGATCTATTTAGATACCGAGTATTCTGATAGATATTTATATAAGACCAAGAGAGATAGAATGATATATACTTATATAATAGATTCATAGATTTTTATACAATATATATATATATATATATATATATATATATATATATATATATATATATATATATTCCGAGAAACACAAATGTGGTAAGCGATAGATAGAAAATCCAGTGAAAAATAGTGAGATCGCTCAGCAGATATTTTTTCAATCGCCATCACACCATGCAATATACTAAAGCAACTGAGCCACAAGTGACTACAGGGCGTGGAAAACTTACATAAATTTTACAATATGTTCACATATTCAAGCATTTAGTATAAATTACTTCTATTTACTTAAAAATGCCAAACGTAATATTATCAATAGAAAGTGCGATGGGTAGATTGTCGCCATTTTATATTTATACACAGCATAATAGTGTCAGTTGATCACCATTTGTGGCAAAAAAGAGTACCATGATGCAATTTACCTTATCAGAAACGGCTGGATGATCACTTAAAGTGTGAAAATGAGTCAGCATTCCTACAACCATACCTATTTCTTATATAAATATCTATGTATCTCTACGTTTCTATAAATATCTATGTATATATAAATATATATTTCTCACATAAATCGATCTATTATATATATCAACATACATATATATATATATATGTATGTTGATATATATATATATATATATATATATATATATATATATATATATATATATATATATATAACATAACATATATATATATATATATATATTAAACGTATATTTTGGCAGCATCTTTTCTTTTAAATACGTTGTATTAAACGATAGAGACAACTTAGTCTTGCAGATTTTCTTTTGTATTTTCTCATATTTTCTAATGAGGCTTTTTATTCCCAAATTATATTTATGCAAATATTGTCCATAGATTAACCGAGTACGTTCGAACCTCATCGTTCATCATCAAGGTCAAATTTTACAGTTTTACAATTTTAAACATTAACAACTGCCTTGTAGCAGACGACGTGTTATGACATTTTGAAGAACTAAATAAAAGTTAACATCAGAAGTAATAAACCTCTTATCAATCACACAGCTTAGCAACTTTCTGGCCACATATTTCAATGTGTTGAGATAGTATATTTGAAATATAATTAAGGTAAATAAATTTTGCCTCTGCGTAATTAGACAATTCACTACTTCATTTTAAATTCCCTAATGTATTTTTACGGTATTCAATTTTTTTTTTGCAACTCTACATATTCCATGTTATTAGATAATTCATGCCTCCACATATTTTCACACTTGCAAATGATCACATTATTACTTCCCTTGAATTGTTAATATTTTTTATAATAATATAATAGATAGATATATGAATAAGAGATAGATTGTTAGATATTTATATAAAAGTTCAAAAGATATTTATATAATACATAGCTAACACTGTTCAATATCTATCTATCTATCTATCTATCTATCTATCTATCTATCTGTCTTTCTATGAGAACATCGAATTATATAATAATTATTCATATATCTATCTATTATATTATTATAATATTATGTTAAATACTTATATAATAGATTCATAGATATTTATAGAATATATATATATATATATATATATATATAGAGAGAGAGAGAGAGAGAGAGAGAGATAGATAGATAGATAGATAGATAGATAGATAGATAGATAGATAGATAGATAGATAGATCGATTTTTAGATATGCAAGAAACATATATTTATATATATATGGAGAATTATAGAAATCTTGACATAGATATTTATATAAGAGATATATATGGGGGCAGGAATGCTGACTCATTTTTGCACCTTAAGTGATCATCCAGCCGTTTCTGGTGTGATGAATTGCATCATGGTACACTTTTTCTTTTTTTTCCACAGACGCTGCTCAACTGATAAATATCAAATGGCGACAATTTACCTATCGCACTTTGTACTGATAATACTATATTTGGCATTTGCAATTAAATAAAATTTAACTATAATAAATGTTTGAAAACAATATGAACACGCTGTAAATTTTATATTAGTTTTTAACTGCCCAGTAATGTGGGAAAACTTAGAAAAATTATTAATTAAGAAAAATATTATAAATTATATAAGAAATTTTTTTTTTATGTTTAGGTATTTTTAATTTTTAATCTTGCTTGTTGATGAAAACTTTTGACAATTACTCATAAATTTTTAATTTACAGTTCTTGTGCTTTCATAGCGCCGTGTAAGAACAAAACTTCAAATTTATATGCATACAAAAACATTCAAAATTCTTTTTAAAATGCGAGTGCTACTGAATTGTAGTAAGCTTTTCTGTTAATGATTAGTTAATATACTTTTTACTTAGAAACAATATCACCAAACCACTGCAAAATAAATATAAAATTTTATAAGATTTAAAATTTTATAAATTATTATAATTAAAATTTTTCAAACTGAAAACAATTTTTGTAAAAATACATTATTCGTCGAAAAAAAAATTGTTTATCAAAGAAAATAATTGAGTCCATGGCAAAATTTTATTCATAAAAGCAATTACAAGATTTTCGAGTTAAATGTCATTTATTTGTCAGATTTAAATGAAATGTTTTATTTTAGGATTCAGCGCAGATTTTTCATAATTGGGTTTCCTGTTTAATAAAAAAAAAAAATTATTATTTATATTCTCTAAGTGGGGGTAAGGGATGTACAAACATATTTATATCACAATTTTCAAAAAAAAAGTAACATGTCCAAATCAATTTCATTCATTTTTTTAATAAATCCTGAATGTTTCACTTAAATCCGACAATTACCTGATTTTTACAAAAATTTCCAAATCAATGTTTTTCATTTAAAAAAAAAACACTAAAATTTCTCATGGTAGCTGATGGTCACCCGTTGACACAACAAAACAAAATTTTGAAGATTCTAAAAACAGGATTAAAAAACTTAATACGAAGAAAATCATTTGGTCTTTCCTCTTAATAATAGCATAAATATTAAGACGATAGAATTTTATTTTTATTTATAATATCTGAACATTTTTTCAATATGTATGCTCATTTTGTATGGAATCTTTCGAGTTACGTACATTTCGACCAATACCATCATTAGCTGTACTCAAAAACCTATTGAAATTATAAAAAATCTTAATTTTGAAAAGATTCGACTTACCTAGAAAAAGGACAGCACAGAGAACAGTGAGCATAAATTTCATCTTCTCAAATCTTTCAAATCAATCTGATACGACTGCTTCGAGTAGTAGAAAGATAAGATTTAAAAAATGAAATGTATCTGTTAAATACTAATTGTTCAGCGAAGGAAAAAAATCAAGCCAATCACAAAGTAGAAAGCAATCACGCAAGAAGATACTGGGAGCTTTTAGAGCATGTCGCGAAAACATAAAACTAAAATATTTGATGACAAACAAACCATACCTTTGAGAAGAATTAAAAGAAAATACTAAATAAAATAATTACTTTTCCATGTTGGCTAATTCAAAAGGTCAAACAATTTTTTTTTATTCATTTGTCATTAGACTCGTGTGAAGTAAATAAAAAATATTACTCCCCCATTCATCACTCATATTTGAAAATAACAAACTATTAATATTTTTTTACCTGGTTTCATATTGAAATCTTTGTTATTAGATTTACTCCTGAATTTTCAATTAATTATTTGTGATTGCGGATCAAATTAAAAATATTAAAATTAAGTTATAAATTAATAACTGTTGTAAACTATAATTAGTTAAGAGTATTCGCTACTGTTTCTATAGTAATTCCGTCTTAAAGGTTAGGGTTTGTGATATTTACCAGGGCGCCCACGTCGCAACTGAATACGACATAGGGTCCACTTTTAAAGTGGGTTTAACAACCATACGGCGCAAAAAATTCCTAAGCCCGCCCTTCTCAACACTTACCACCCTTCTTCTTCTTCTTCTTCTTCTTCTTCTTCTTCTTCTTCTTCTTCTTCTATGTGCCCTGTCCTATCAGAACGTAGGCGATCATGGCCTTCCACGTCTCCCTATCCCTGGTTGCTCTTAGCACGTTTTCTCCTCTAACAACACACAACCCCCGTTCTGTCATCCACCTGCTCAGGCCCTTCAAATATGTTATCCGCTACCTGCCTCTGTCTCTTTTTCCCTCTATCTGGCCTGTCAGTATCAGGTTCTCCAAGCCCTCCTTCCTCGTTGCATGTCCCAGGTACTTCAGTTGTCTCTTCCTGATGCCCACTATTAATTTTCTTTTCGTTGCCATTTTTTCCAACACCTCATCATTGCTGATATGCTGGGTCCACGATATCCATAGCATCTTTCTATATAAACACATTTCCGTTGCCTCAAGTTTTTCCTTCATTTTCGTTGATATTGTCAAACATTCACTGCCATATTGAAGAACTGACATCACATAGCAATATAACACTCTCTTCTTTGTTTCTAGTGAAATTTTCATGTGTTTTAGTACTTTACTCAGCTTCTGGAACGCGTCCTTCGCCATGCCAATTCGCCTTCGGATCTCTGTGTCGCACTTTCCCTCTTCTATTAGAACACTTCATAGGTATTTAAATTTTTGTACTGACTTGATTCTAGTATCTCCCACCTGTATTTGGCATTTTCTATTTCTAGTATTACTTCCTAACCCGTATTTTACTAACTGAGTTCCATGTATTTGTATTTTGCTGTGTTTAATATATATATATCGTTATTTCCTGTTTTGATTATTGTTATATCATTTCTTGGTGGACTTCATAACCGGGTCCACGACATATATATATATATATATATATATATATATATATATATATATATATATAGTGTATCGAGGCAGCAAGTAATTTCCTAAACATATGCTGTTAAATATAAGAGACAATGAATGTCTATTATGTTTAATCGTGAGCCGTTCTAAACGTCGTATTTTTGCTTTAATTTCAGTTGAAAATAAAGACAAAAATTCGCCAACATTTGGATAATTATTTATTGATTTTCTTCTAAGCTTTCGGCTCACATGAGCCATCTTCAGAGAGGTCGTTCAAACTGAAATATTATAAAATCCACCATCATTTATTTTGTGTTGACATAAAACTCCGCTTGGTAACGGCAATAGTTACCAAAAATAATAAACGCAGTTCTTAAGTTTGCGGTGCGGTTTTATGACGTCACACCGCGTGATAGCGCAAAATGACAACAAAACCACGTAGTCAAATACAATGTAATATGTTATTTCCGGATTTAAAGTTGATTTTATTGAGTGTTGGTTGTTTAGATTTGATGTACATGGCCTCCAATATCTACAGGTTCCTCTTACTGTGTGTATGAGTAAGGATCACCGTATTATTGACCAAAATCTGTCTGATATTACCTACATGTTTATGTTTTTCCGAGAAATGTTGTTTAATAGTACTCTGATCAGAAAGATGACATGTAAGTCTACGGGAGAGCGTGGTTGTAGTAAAACCCTCATATGTACTAGGTTTTTTTATTAGTATCAGAGATGCAATCTCTGAATGGGCACATAAATATATATATATAACCTTTCCAAAACACTTAACAAACTAATTACTCCCTATCTTCCTGGTAAATATAGTATCACTTCCACGGACGAATTTTTACAGATTCTCTATTCCGTAAAACCTAAGAATCAAATAATTGTATCTTTGGATGTCCAAAACTTATTCACAAATGTTCTCGTCCATGAAACAATTGACATCATTATCCGTGATGTATACAATCATGCTACTCTCCCATCAATCAATATTAAACCCACTATATTAAAAAAAAAAACTATTATTAGCATGCACCACGCAAGTACCCTTTCACGATCCCTTAGGCAATATTTATACACAAATAGATGGTATTGCGATGGGATCTCCTTTAGGTCCCCTATGGCAAATCTAGAAATTAAAATAATTAATGACAACAATAAACCCTCTATATATGTAAGATACATAGATGACATCTTTGTTTTAGCTAAAAATATCGATCAAATTCAGTCAGTTAAGTACCATACGTGAAACACGCTTGGGCGATCATGTCCCGAAAGAGACATGACTGACTGGGCAGAGGATTATCCCGCAGTAGGTTGCCATTGCTTTCTACGGTAGACTGGTTGCCGACCAAAGCTATAGAACCCAATCTGTCCTATTATTTAACCCATAACTGGAAGGAAGAGACGGATTAATACCTTTCCCAAGGGTATTTGTGCGTAAGTGAATGCAATGAATTCAACTAGGAATTCGAACTCGGCTCCCCGATTTCTCGTTCCGAGCCGATATCCAGTGCACCACAACGCACATCAATCAAATTACATATCTTAAAAACAAATTTGAAAGTCACTCCGTCCTCAAATTTACATTAGAACTTAATATTAATAACAAAATCCCATTCCTTGATGTATTTATTGATTCTAGCACACATAACTTTACTACTTCTCTATATCGGAAACCAACTATCATAAATTCGTGTCTTCTTAATTTTAATAATGAATGCCCCCAACGATATAAATTAGCTGTTATAAAAAACTTACTTCAACGCACACAAATGATATCTTCTTCCAAATTTATATTTTATAAAGAATTACACAACATTAAGCAAACACTAGTCAATAATGGATTTCCTAACTCCGTTATTGATCAACAAATTAAAATGTATCTCAACAAACTTAACAATAGCTCTAACAATAATGATAATATTAATAATAATGGTTTACATCAAAATAAACATAACACTGTTAACTTATACTATTGCAACCAAATACATAATAATTATAAACAAGATGAAAAAACTCTCAAAAACATAATACGTAGAAATGTTAAACCAGTGGAAAGTAATAATAAAATTAAACTCATTACATATTATGAAAATTAAATATAAAGGCTCCTTTTTTTTATACGTTTGACACGTGTGATTTGATTTCTGTGACGTAATAATGTCGGGATAAAAATTAAATATAAAGGCTCATTTTTTTTAATAGAAAAATATTTTAGTCGCGTTTGACACGTGTGATTTGATTTCTGTGACGTAATTTAGCAACCATATTAGATCTTAGATGTTTTACGAAGCAATCGTGTCCATTGGTCAAAAGTGCAAAAGGGAAAATTGCTGAACTTAGACTCAAAAAGTATGGCTTCCCTGTAGATATGTGTTCCTAGAAAGTTTGAATGGCGTAGCTTAAAAATGTAGGCGTGCATAAGGAACAGTCACACACAGACTCACAGATTACCTTTTATATATATAGATAAATATGTTGAATATATGGATCAGAATCCGACAACATGAACGCAATAAGTAAATAGGAAAAAATTTTCCTTGATCTGACCAGTTTCTTCAGAGATTCTTTAAAGACGAATGATTTCAAAATCTTCGAAGAGACAGTATGTTGATTGAGGTATGGTTTCATTGGTCAGATACGTGTCACGTGTGATAAGACAATAGATGTATATTAGATGTAGAAGGAAAAGCTTGTATCTGTTTAAATGTGTGGGCCACGAGTAATAGATGCTTCTTATGAATATAAATATATGTAATCGAAATTAATGCGTATTTAAACTACAGACGAATTAAGTGTGTGTACATGTCGGTAACGTTAGTATGTGTGAATGACGGCGACGAAATATATTTCCGTTCAAAATATGTAGCAAGTATTGTATATACGTGTCAAATGATGGGACGATTTTCTTTTTTAAACAGAATGAGTGAATCATGTATGAATGTATGTGTATTAGAGAAACCATGTGTAAATTGGCGCCAGTATAAATCGGTAAAATTTGTATGTGAAATAAGGTATACACGTGTGAAGTGATGGAAAGATTTTTTATTCTAAATTCTGGCTGCAAACAGCAACTTGGCTTCTTTAAGTATCCTCTTGCACTCATTGCGAGCAGAGGCAAAGAGGCGCCTGTTATGATCCGACGGGTGGCTCCGATAAAGCCGGAAGAAATGATTTCGATGTGCGATGGCGGCTGAGGACGAGAACAAAGAGGACGTGTGTGATTTAAGTCTCAACTTTCTGGCTGGGATGAAAGCATCGATGCTAGCCTTAACCCAAAAAGAGACCTCAGCCTCACAGTCATCAACATGAAGACTAAAGACCAAAGACTTTATTCCAAGGGACGTCACATAGGAGATTGCGGAATGAGACCCAATCGGCTCTTTGGTAACAGTAGCATATTCTGCTAGTCTGAGGTTCTTGGGTGCAGTGAGAGTGGAAAGAGATGTTAACGGAAACTACCGCATTGTCAGAGTTTCCGAGGGGGCAGAGTTGCTTCACATTGCAAGAGTCAGGGATGGAAGTAAAACAGAGATCTAGCAGTGAGTCAGGTCCGTTGGAGTTATTAGAGAAACGCGTGGGGAACTGCACCACTTGCGTAAGGGACTGAGTGATTGAGACAATCATGGTGTGGACACCAGCAAGATCAGTGACAGAGTTTTCCAGCCACTTGGTGTGGTGGGCGTTAAAGTCGCCAAACACGGCAGATGGATGAGCGGAAATGGCCTTGTCAATATTATTAGAGATGCTGTCAAGAACGGAACAGTCGGGAATTGAGGGGGAGCGGTAGAAGAAAAAGAGATAGCTAATTTAGCTAAATAGGGACAGACGGAAATACATATAAGAATGGTCAAGAGATTCAAGAGATATCACTCTAGCTAGAGGGAGGTGTTCACTGACGTAAACACCAAGCCCATGCATGTGGACATTGGAGTCCTTCCTGAAGAGGGGAAGGTAACCAGTGACGTAGAATTCAGAAGATCAAGGTTAGTTTTGCAGAGGGCCATGATGTCAGGTGAATTGACCTGGAGAAAGGATTTTTTTTTTTAATCATCTCACCCCAAGCAAGGCATTCCACTGCCACTATTGCGCATGGGGCTACATAGGGGAAGGTAAAGAGAAGGAGTGGATAGACATAGGGAATGTCAGGAGAAAGGTGATAGATGAGTAAGGATAGCGAGGATGAGGGTCGGGCAGATGGGAAGAGTGCTTGATAGAATGGGAGCAGGTTAGTGTGTTAGGAGGTGTGTATTGACCTTACATTTAAACTCCTGGAGATTGTAGCCGTCGGGGAAGCAATCGTTTGGAAGAGAATTCCACAGACGGGAAGTGCGAGGAAAGAAACTGTTCGAGTAGAAGTTACGGCTGCATTTTATCGGTTTCACTGTAAAAGGGTGGGATCTAGTTGCTAATCTAGTATCTCGTGCAAATTCGTATTTAGGGGGCACCAGTGATCTAAGTTCATCGGAGCAGAAGCCGTGAAAGTATTTATAGAAGAGACACAGGGAAGCCACGTCTCGCCGGTGGGAGAGAGACTGCAGGCGGTCTGCCAAGTCGGTATCTATCACATTACAGACCCTCCTCTGAACCTTATCGAGAAGCCCGAGGAGAATAGCAGGGGCACCCGACCAGATATGGCAGCAGTATTCAATGCACGGGCGGATGGCAGATTTGTAAATGTGCAGGATAGATTTAGACGGAAAAAACTTCCGGGCCCTACACAGAGAACCGACTTTCATAGCAGCGGATTTAGCAATGGATTCGATATAGTCATTCCATTTGAGGTCCGCTGAAAGTGTGAGACCAAGGAGGCGTAGTGTTTTACCCTCTGGGAGGCAAGCCTGGTCCATGCTAATGGGAGGTAGGTGAGATTGTCGATGATGGTTAATTGACAGTAGCTTCGTTTTAGAAGCATTAAAATTTACTAGCCATTTCTTACCCCAGTCCAATATGGATTGGAGGTCTTTTTCAATCTCGGCTGCGAGTTTAGCTTTGACGCCTACACCAGATTTTTGTTGGAGGCGAGAGTAAACTGTGGTGTCATCGGCGTACAAACCTATTTGGGTTCTTATGGAATCAGGGAGATCATTAATATATATCAGGAAGAGTGTAGGACCTAAGATGGAGCCTTGGGGGACACCTGCGTTTGTATGGTAGTTCTGAGAGGCATGTCCGTTTAATACCACTTTCATTGTGCGGTTAGAGAGGAATGACTGGATTAGTTCAAACAAATGTCCAGTTATACCATAGCTCCGCAGTTTACATAGAAGGCCAGCATGCCAAACTCTGTCGAACGCCTTAGATATATCCAATGCAACGGTTCGAGCTTCGCCATTCCTGTCGAGTGCCTGGTATATGTACTCAGTGATGGTCGTTAGCATATCAGCAGTAGACCTGGTGAAGCGGAAACCATATTGCTTGTCCGAGAGGAGCCTGTGTGCTGTGAGATACTGAACCACCTCGGCGTTGATAATGGCTTCGAACACTTTGCCAAAGATCGGAAGAAGGCTGATAGGGCGGTAATTTGCAGGGTCAGAGAGTTCTCCAGTGTTTTTAAATATAGGAACTATAGAGGAAGATTTCCAACAGGCAGGAAAGCAGGAAGCAGATAGGCAGAGGTTGTAGAGCTTAGAAAGGATAGAGGAGAGTTCAGGGGCACATTTCTTTAAGACTATGGTTGGGATTCCGTCACCACCGCTCGCTTTGTGAGGGTCAAGTTTTAAGATTATCTTAGAGACAAGCGAAGGTGTAATGTGGACATCATTCAGTTGTGCCTCGGTTCTAGGTGAGAAGTCGGGTGTAAAAACTCCAGATGAGTCCAGACTCGAATTGTTCGAGAATCTGCGGGCAAAACATTCAGCCTTATCTGCTGGGGAGGTGAGGACCTCAAATTTGTTGATTAGCGGGGGTATTGTGGACTTGCTCTTGTTAAGTACTCTTTTACAGAGTCGCCAGTAGTCTTTAGAGCCGAATTTAGAGCATGCTATGCGTTGCTTCATTCTGGCAGCAAACAACATTTTAGCTTCGTTAAGTATCCTTTTACACTTATTACGAGCTGAAGTGAAAAGGCGCCTGTTTTGTTCCGACGCATAGTTACGATAGAATCGGAAGAAATGATTCCGGTGGGCAATGGCAGCCAAGCAAGCGGGTGAGAACCATGGAGACGAATGAGATTTAAGCTGGAATTTCCTAGCAGGGATGAAGGCATCGATGCCAGCCTTAACCCAGGAGGAGACCTCGGATGCACATTCTTCGATGGGAAGACTAAAGACATTGTTCCAAGGGATGTCACAGAGGAAGTCTCGGAACGAATCCCAGTCTGCTCTTTGATAGCAGTAGGATATTCTACTTGTCTGTGTTTCATGGGTCGGGCGGGAGTGGAGTGAAATATTGACGGACACTACAGTGTGGTCAGAGTTTCCAAGTGGGCAGAGTTGTCTGGTAGTGCAAGAGTCTGGGATGGAAGTGAAGCAGAGGTCTAGAAGTGAGTCCCTTCCGTTAGGGTTGTCGGAGAAATGCGTGGGGAAGTCCACTACTTGCGTAAGGGATTGGGTGATTGAAAAGTTCATGGTGTGGACACCAGCAGCGTCAGTGACAGCGTTCTTCAGCCACTTGGTGTGGTGGGCGTTAAAGTCACCAAACACGAATACATGGGCAGAGGGATGGGTAGAAATGGCTTTGTCTATATTGTCAGAAATAATGTCAAGTAACGAACAGTCAGGGGAGGAAGGAGAGCGGTAGAGAAAGAAGAGATAGCTAATCGAGCTGAGAAGTGAGAGGCGGAAGCACATGAAAGAATGATCTGGGGATTCAAAAGATGACACCCTAGCTAAAGGAAGGTGTTCGCTGACATAGACACCAAGCCCATGCATATGAACATTGGAGTCCTTCCTGAAGAAGGGAAGGTAGCCAGGAACGCAGAACTCAGATGAGGGGATAAAAGGGTTAAGATTAGTTTCACATAGGGCTAATATATCAGGTGAGTTATTATGGAGGAAAGAATCTACGCTGGGGAAGTTGGTGCGGATGCCGCGTATGTTAGTGAAAGAGATGCAGACAGGTTTAGGCGTTTTCAAATGAGCTGGTTTAGTTTTGTTATTATGTTTGCTTTTTTCCATAGTAATTCAGTTAAGGAGTGGTCTTAGAATAGAATCAGTCGGTCAATCATTTGCAACTTGTGAAGGATGGAAACTGGCGCGGCCTACAACATAATGTGGCCTCGGGGTTGCCCACCGAACGTTCATGCAGGGACGCCCGTCCATGCGCGATATGGCACTACAAGAACCCCGGTATTATTCAACTGTTGATCAGAGCAGCCTCTCAAGACGCTACGCAAGAGTTCGGGCTCCTAACTACCAGTCGGAAGCAGCAACCAGGAAACTGCCAACCCGGTACCCTCAGAATGTAAAGACGTTGCCACCATACTACGTAACTGCAAAGAGCTTCCAGCTGAACTAACACCAAGACCAGAGAAAGGGGATGGACCGGGAACCCCTTCCTAAACAAGAAACAAGGTGATCACCTCTAAACTCATTCAAAAGAAGGGGGTGGAGTGTGAGACCAGGCGATAGTAGAAACTATCTACTCCAATTTAAAAAAAAAATGAAGAAAAAAAAAAGAAACAAAGAAAAAGTGACTGAGGTTTACAAAGTTTTAACTTAGTAAAAGTCAAAAATACCCTTGAATAGCAGAATTATTTACACAAATTAAGTGACGAAAAAAAAAAAATCAAAGACGACCAAAAGACGAAAAAAAAATAATAATAATAAATAAAAATAATTTCCAAGAAATTTCACAAAAACAGACTGAAAAATGGACTGAATCCCGGTTGACTTACCACAAGCAGCTAACACAGTAAAGTTGATTTAATTCAATTTCTGAAGACAAAAATAGAAATTAAACCGCTTTTTACAGAATATAGTCGAGTTATGTTGCTTGCGTTCGCTTGCCAAACCGTTAAGAATTCAATCTCTCAAAGCCAGAAATTTAAATCTTCTACAAGACAAAACTAATGGAAATAATTGAACCGTGATTCGACACTGTGAAAGTTGATGCGTATACCTCGTACGTTATTAAAAGAGATGTTAATAGGTTTCGGTGTTTTTAGGTTAGCTGGTTTAGATTTGCTATTATGTTGATGTGTATTCATGAAAGTTTTATTGGAAGAGAGGCCTAGATTAGAGTCAGTCGGTCGCTGTGAGCACCATGTGGAGGAGAAAAAATGGCGTAGACTGCAGCATATAAATCGAACAATGTTTTTCTTTAGACTATAATGTCCTTAATTTATATAATTTATTCAAGCAATTAAAAGCTTGTCAGCTTAAATAATACCATAGCTATAGTGCATTTTTTATTTTATTATTGAGAGCAGATTTTTATAAATAAAGGCAAAAATTTTCAAAAGAATAAAAAAATAATTTACATTACCTAATGTGTACCGCGTTTAACTAATAAAACAAATTTTCGCAACAAAGTTTAATTTTTTTTAAATTTCAAGAATTTACGTGGAGGTGGGTAACATATGTAAAAAAAATTTACTAAGATTTTTAAAAAATAATGACTTCAAAAATAATTTCATCCATTTGTGAATAAGTCCTGAAAATTTCATTAAAATCCGACAATTATTTGATTTTTGCAAGAAGTTACAAATTAATGTGTTTGTCACTGGGGAAAAAAGTGAGTGATGTAATGTTACGTTTTCCATTTTAAACTCTCGTAACGATTTGGTTACCCGCTAACTAAAATCAAAATTTTGAATGTGTTAAAAGGGATTAATTTTTTTTTAAATAATTAAAAAATACTTTGATCTTTATTTTTTAATAATAATATAAATATTTTGATGGAAAAGTTTGTTTTTATTAAGTTTAAGACTTTTTATTCATACTATGCTGTTTTTTCAGCGATTTAGTGAAGGTACCCAAATCATATATTTGTGAAAAAATGTGGAAGTAATGTAATGTTTTAATCGCGTGTCTATGGCTGATATGTTTTCAAAGTACTTCCTCCTTGAAGGGTTTTGCTATTTTTAATTAAACTAGCATCCGAGAAATCAAAATTGTGTCCTACGTTATTTCGTTGTAATACAAGAAAGTTGGAACGTATGCTTAAACGTAAGTCTCTTTTATTTTTATGTTCGTAGATCTGCGCTTTTAGATTTCGTGATGTTTACCCTGAAGTACCCGCTTACTAGAGGTCAGAAATAATACTACCTAAACATATTAACTTTGTCTTCTTCTCCCTCCTCTTCTCCAGGTGCTTCCACCTAGGTCACCAACTACTATCCCAGAAATCCCTTCATCGCTCACTCCCTCTCTTTTCTCTCTCTCTCTCTCTCTGTCTTTCTCTGGCCCATCCCTACTGACCAACATCTAGTAGCAGTTCAGCTTTTAGTAGTTCCTCAAAAGATTTCACACCAGCCACACGTGCTACATTTTAGCCTGCCACGAGGGACTCACACAAGAATGTAGACCAAGTTAAATAAAGTTTGTTTTAGCAGATTAATATTTGTATCTCCAAATTATTATCCAAAACACACTAGGTACAAATATTACATATATTTGTAATATCTGGTTGTAATATTTGTACCTAGTGTGTCCCTGGTATTGTAGGGGATTTGGTAAGTGCTTGGTTGAATGTGCTTCCGTATTTTACGGGTATTGCTCGCGAGATTAGTTCCCCCACAAATACAACACAATGTTTTACAATCGCGCAAAAGAAATGGAATAAGTCACAACGAACATTAAACAACAAACAATTTAATATGTATAAAATAAAATTAGCATGTGGAAACAAATAAAATACATGATGTGAAAAATTGCCTTTTGGAAAATAAAGTTTGGCAAGAAGTTAAATTTGTTTAAAGGTGTGTGTAAGTTTATATTAACGGGATCCGTAAATAAGTCGTTCTTACTTACATTAAGTTCATCTCGGGTGGCGACAGCATGTCGCGTTGATGAAAGAAAGTTTGTCGGGTTTTTCCTTTCACGGCCATCTGTAGCTAGGTCATGAACTTTGGTGTGGAAGAATGACTTGGCCGGACAAAGTATCGGTTACATGCTGACTTAATGGCTAGCTTGGTGACTGACCTCCACTTCCTAACTGTGTGTTATTTATATACCATAATAGGGGATCAAAGAATCTTCCTAACATTTAGGTGTGAAGACATTTATTGACCAATCAGATTTGTATTTTACTATTTTGTTTTGGGGCTTAAATATTTTTTGTTAATTGACTTCCGATCCTATTTTTCTAGAATATTCTTATTCTATGTTTTTAGCTGATTGGTTGAGAAATATAAAAATGTAATTTAAATTCTAATGCCGTTTTGATCCTAAATTTCTATAATGTTTTTATGTATTTTCCTATTGCTTATTTTAATAGAAAAAAAATGTGTATCCCATAGTATCACCACATAATAACATAAACATTTTGATAGAAAAACTTTATTTTATTAAGTTTGGGGCCTTTTATCTTCATACTATGATGTTTTTTGTTTTGTTTTTTGTTTTCTTCAACAATTTAGTTGAGGTACCTATATTTATGAGAGATAGATTTATATAGATATTTATATACGAGATAGATAAATTTTTCGATATTTACACAAAAAATAGATATGAGTGCAGGAATGCTTACTCATTTTCATACCATAAATGATCACCCAACCATATCTGGAGAAGTGAACTGCGTCACGGTGACTCTTTTCCCATCGACGGCGATCAACTTACCATATTATCCTACGCATTCGACAAAATCCAAAACAAACAACGCGCATGCTTGCTATCTGGCTAGCTATCTCAGGATTTCAGTATCTATCTATCTATCTATCTATCTATCTATCTATCTATCTATCTATCTATCTAATTCACTTCATATCTATCTATCTATCTATCTATCTATCTATCTATCTATCTATCTATCTATCTATCTATCTATCCCGGTTCAGTTACAAAATGACGAGACTTTACCTATCCCACCTTGTATTGATAATATCACGTTTGGCATTTTTAAGTAAATAGCATTTAACTGTAATAATTTATTGAATACAATGTAAACATTTTCTAAAATTAAGTTTTTAACTACCTAGTAATCTAGTAAGACTTGGGAAAATTAGGAATTTAGGAAAATATTTTAAGTAGTATGAGATATTTTTGATGTCTAGGTATTTTTTAATTTTTAGTCTTGCTTGTTCATGAAATGTTTAACAATTACACATAATTTTTAAATTTACAGTTCTTGTGTTCTGATAAAGCCGTGCATGAGCAAAAATTTTCACGTTTATTTACATTAAAAAAAACCTTTATTTAAATTTAATTTTTTTTAAATATAGGGGTGCCACTGAATTGTAGAAAGTTTTTCTATTAATGATTAGTCGATACTTTTTTGCTTAGAAACAATATCACTAAACCACTGCAAATTAATATAGAAATTTTATAAGATTTAAAATTTTATAAATTATTATAATTAAAATTTTAAAAGTCAAAGTAATTCTTGTCAAAATTCATTATTCATCGAAATATTTTTTTAATTAATACAATAATTGTACCTATAACATAATTTTATTCGTAAAACCAATTAAAATATTGTTATAGTGGAACATCCTGCCATCCCCGAGAATAGAATGCTCTACTTTATAAAAGACAGTAACGAGCAGTACGAATACAAAAAAGTCTTAGACATTCGCCTGACTGATCTATGACACTGTCAGCTCGCTGCCTTCGGGTAGAGGGCGCTCTCTGCTTCCGAGCAGAGAGCACAAACCCAGTCGTGGTACCGCCGAAGGGTAGAACCACGACTGGGGAAAAATAGACAGAGATTTTTTGGCCCGGCTATATGGCCGGGAATACCCACTATAAAATGACCATGTGTCACATCTGGCCTTGCGTGGGATGGCTAGTAAATACAAAAAGTCTTAGGCATTCGCCTGACTTTTCTATGACACTGTCAGCTCTCTGCCTTAGGGTAGAGGGCGCTCTCTGCTTCCGAACAGAGAGCACAAACCCAGTCGTGGTACCGCCGAAGGGTAGAACCACGACTGGGGAAAATAGACAGAGATTTTTTTGGCCCGGCTATATGGCCGGGAATACCCACTATAAAATGACCATGTGTCACATCTGGCCTTGCGTGGGAAGGCTAGTAAATACGGAAAAGTCTTAGGCGAAGGCATTCACTATTCCATAGTCGATTCCGCTCCAACCCATGACGTTCCTATATGTGTATTATTGTTCATTGTACCTAAGTACAATAAATCTGTATTTCTTACTCCTGGTGTGGAGTTCTATTCTTCAACTGATCATTTCATACTATATTCCTTTTCCGGATATATCAGTTTGGCGACAAGGATGACTGTCGCCTGATACCAGTTTGGCGAATTAGGAAAATTGGCATCTCGAGGTTGGTAAGTTGACGCAAAGCGGTGGTACGCTTCATGCTTTCACTACTGTGTGCGTCGTTTCTCTCTTTCTCTCTTTTTTCTTCGATTACCTGACATCGCAGTTAACTTTCGCTGACCGTTCGTCATTCGTCTCGTTCCTACTGCCAATGCTGCAGCGCACTGTCGTCTTTGCCGCTTTCGTCGCCGTCGCCGCCTCCGCCGTCCGTCCTGTTTTGTGCGCGCAGGCAAGGTGTCGTCGTTCGTTCGTTCGTTCGTTCGTACGTACGCTTGTTTGTTTGACCAATCTCTCGACCTTGTCTGTTCCACTCTGCTCGTCGATGCCATCGTGGTCGTGATCATCGTTTTCGTCGTCGTTTTCGACCGAGTCGGCTTCCTTCGGAGGAGAACGAACGTCCGCGCACACAATTTTCCCTGGGGTTGCTCGCGAAATTTCAAGGAATAGTTGTCGGAGACTCTCTTCCCGGAAAAAACCCGTTTGGCTCCTTTCCTTGCCGCCTCTGTCCTATTTAGGATGTGCCTTGTGGTGCAGTGGATATCGGCTCTGAACGAGAAATCGCAAAACCGAGTTCGAATTCCAGTTGAATTCATTGCATTCACTTACGCGCAAATACCCTTGGGAAAGGTATTAATCCGTCTCTTTCTTCCAGTTATGGGTTAAATAACAGGACAGATTGGGTTCTATAGCCTTGGCTGGCAACCAGTCTACCGCAGAAAGCAATGGCAACCTACTGCGGGATAATCTTCTGTCCAGCCAGTCATGTTTCTTTCGAGACATGATCGCCCAAGCGTGTTTCATGTATGGCACTTAACTGATAACTGACCACTGGATATCAATTAGCGACAGAAAAAGCAAACGCACACGGAAATTTCAGTTGTTGAATCAGGATTTGGACCCCTAAAGAAATACAACCTTCAACAGTGACGTCCATATAAAAAAAAAATAAGGTAAGAAGTAGTTTTTTGTACCCCATCATATAATAAAAAAAAATAAATTTAAAAAAAAACTTGAATTTGGTTGAATTTTTTTTTCACATACATATTTTTGGTGTACGGAATATGGAACAATTAGCAGAATGTATGAAGACGCTAGGCGTAGAGGTTCAACAACTAATACATCAACAGCAAAGTCAACAAGAGGTTTCGCAAAAAATATTGTTAAAGCAAGGCGAACCAAAGGAAGGTTCCAGAATCTTCTCTGCGTAGGGTATAGTAAACTCTCTTTCAGAATTTTTGTACAAACCTGAGGAAGGAATAACTTTTCCTGCGTACTTTAAAAGGTACGAGACATTTTTTTCAAAAAGGTGCAAATCTTGGACCGATGAAGAAAAAATTATGCTTTTGTTAGAAAAAATTGTTGCTCAGGAAAATACGAAGAACACGAACTTCATTTTGCCAAAGAAACCAGAAGAGATTTCGTTTGAGGAAACGGTTGAAATATTATCGAAAATGTTTGGCGAATGGGACAATTTGTTTCATACACGGTATAAATACTTAAATATCGCGAAAGAAGAGGACGAAGACTTGGTCGCGTACGCTGGGAAAGTTAACTCCCAGTTTTCAAAATTAAAGAAATCAGGGAAGATATGTTTAAATGCCTAATTTTTGTGCAAGGAATAACGGCGCCTAAGGACAAGGAAGTTTGTTCAAGGATTTTAGCAATGTTGGAGCATGGTACGGACATAACTTTACAGAAAGTATCGGAGGAATGCCAGAAATTGGTTAATATTAAACGGGGTAATTTATGTATTAAAGAAAAGAGTATTGCCCGAATACATAAAGTAAAGCAACGTGCCTACAAAGAAGAAAGCCCATACTGTAAATCATGTGGCAACAATAATCATGCTACAAGTAAGTGCTATTTTAGAAATAAAATATGTTTTGAATGTGCGCAAAAGGGGCACAAGGCAGTAATGTAAAAAGAAAAATTATCGAAAGCCTAAAAGGATAAATACAGTTTTATCTAAAAAAAGCTACGAAGGATTTCGGCACAAGAAAGTACGTAGACATTAAGTTAAATGGTGGAAATAACACTTGTTTGCTAAATACCGGGAGTGACATTTCCACAATTGACGAAAATACCTGGAGAAAAATAGGCCGACCAGAGTTGCAGAACATTAAGAAAATTGCGAGAGGCATTTCAGGTAACAAATTGAAATTCAAGGGTGAATTATTTGCAAAGGTAGCATTCGACGGTAAAATCCGCAAAACTAAACTCTATGTGATTTCGGAAAAAAAATGCAAATTTATTTGGCATTGATTTGATTGTATTGTTTAATTTAGGGGAGAAACCCATGAATACGTTTTGTAGGAGAATAAATGCGTCGAATATAGGAAAGTCTAAACAGACAGAAAAATTTGTGAAAGATTTGAAAAATGAATTTACTGAAGTCTTTTCGGATGAACTTGGTTGTTGTACGCAGACAGAAGTGAAATTTGAACTAAAGGATAATATAAAACCGGTATTCAAACCGAAAAGAAAAGTTCTTTTTGCATCGTTAGAGACGATAGATAAAGAGTTACAGAGATTGGAAGAGAACGGAGTAATTGAGAAGGTAGATTACTCTGAGTGGGCATCACCTACAGTCTACGTAAAAAAGAGAAATAATAAAATAAGAGTTTATGCGGATTTCTCAACCGGACTGAATGGATGTTTAAAGGATCACAGGTATCCACTCCCCACACCGGAGGAGATATTTTCAAGGTTAAATGGGGACAAAATCTTTTCGAAAATTGATTTGTCAGAAGCTTATCTACAAGTCAAGGTCGAGGAGGAATGTTCTAAATATTTAACCATGAACACTCATAGAGGATTGTATAGGTTGAAATGTCTACCGTTCGGTTTGAAGGTAGCACCAAGTGCATTTCAGCAAATTATGGATACAAAGTTGTCGGGACTAGATTATGCAATGGCATATTTGGACGACATATTAATAAAAAGTGAAAATGTGGAAGTACACAAAATTCATGTCTGTGAAGTTTTCAAAAGAATTAGGAAGTATGGATTCAAGGTAGGACTTGAAAAGTGCGAGTTCTGTATGGATAAGTTCGAATATTTGGGTCAAATAATTGATCATAAAGGAGGGAAACCTAACCCAAACAGAATTGAAGCGATAAAAAATATGCCTACTCCGGATAATGTAACTAAGTTATAATCATTTCTGGACCTTGCAAATTACTACAATTTATATATTCCTAATATGCATGAATTAAAAGCACCATTAAAAAAATTATTAGAAAAAAATAAAAAATGGTGTTGGACAAAGGAATGCAACGAAGCATTTAAAAAAATTAAAAAGTGCTTATTGTCGGATTTATCTTTAGTGCACTTTGATCCAAATGAAGAATTAATTGTAGCGTTGGATGCGAGTGAATATGGCATAGGATTTGTTCTTTTATACAAATTCGAGGATGACGTGACAAAACCTATCGCTCATGCCTCGAGAGCGTTGATTCCAGCGGAAAGAAATTAGTCAGATAGAGAAGGAAGCGCTAGCTATAATTTAAGCTGTGAAGAAATTTCACAGATTCATTTATGGAAGATCGTTCGTGTTACAAACCGACCATAAACCTTTATTGTCGATTTTTGGGTTGAAAAAAAGGAGTAACTACTCATTCCGCAAACAGATTGTAAAGATGGGGTGTAATTTTATTAAATTACAATTTTAAAATGCAATTTATTCCGTCTAAGGAAATCGCTCACGCGGATTGTCTTTCAAGACTAATCCCGAAAAACCCTGAGTTGTTGGAGGAAACAGTGATAGCAGCGTAAAAAGAAGAGAAAGAACTTGCGGATGTACTGGTGAACACCGTTAGTGAATTACCGGTAACGCTGGAGGAAATTAACAAAATGGCGAAAACAGATGATTACATTGCAAACATGATTAAACAGGTGAAAAGGAAATGGAAAAACAAAGGATATAAAGTATCACCATTTTCAATTTTCAATGAAACACTAATGTATACTCAAAGACTGGTAAATTCGCGTGTTCTACGAAAGAGGATATTGAAAGAGTTTCATTTGGGTCATCCGGGTGTATCCAGAATGAAGTCATTAATGAGGAGCTATATATACTGGCCTAGGATGGACCAGGACATTGAAGATTTGGTGAAGCATTGTAAAGGCTGTCAGTTAGCAAAATCACCACCTATAAAAACTCAGCGATGGCCAAAATAAGATGTGCCGTGGTCACGGACACATGTTGACTATATAGGACTATTAAAGGGAGACTATTACCTAATTATTGTTGATAGTTATTCTAAATGGCCTGAGGTTTTCAGATTTAAACACCCGACAGTGGCAAATACAATAAAGGCGTTAAATGAAGTATTTAGCCGTCTGGGGGTGCCAAACACAATTGTGAGTGACAACGGAACTATGTTTACGGGAGCTGAATTTAAACATTATTGTGATTCGTTAGCAATCGAGCACATAAACACGCCTATGTATAATCCGAGATCGAATGGATTGGCAGAAAGGTTTGTCGATATGTTTAAAAGAGCCATGAGAAAAGCAAATGGAATCGACACTGAAGACAAGAACATCCAAACATTTCTGATGGTTTATAGAATTACGCCGAATCAGAACATTAATGGAAATGTGTCGCCTGCTGAGGTCATGTACGCGAGAAAGATTCGATCAATATTTGATAGGCTGTTACCAAAGAAAAAGAAGATTTTTATAAAACCAAACTCTGATATTAAATCATTCAAAGAAGGAGACAATGTCTTCTTTAAGAACTATTGGACTGGAAAGTGCTTTTGGGAAGACGGTTTAGTAATTAGAAGAATCGGGAGAGTCATTTATATAATTAAAGGAGAGAAGTTTGTCTGTAAAAGACACATAAACCAATTGAGACACCGATACATCGAAACCGTTACAAATGACCAAGAGATACCAATGGAGGTAATATATGACACATTCCAGATAAAACCACCCATTAACAATGTAGTACCTATAGAGGTAACACCTACACAGAGAATTACTGATTCTCCTAAAAGTAAAGACACAGGAACTGACAGGAGAAGAAGTAACAGTAAAAGGAAAAGAACTAAACTGTTATGTCCACATCCTAAGAGAAAAAATATTAAGAGCAAAATTCTAGGAAGAGTTTAGCTCTGGGGAAGGTGTTATAGTGGAACATCCTGCCATCCCCGAGAATAGAATGTTCTACTTAATAAAAGACGGTAACGAGCGATACGAATATGGAAAAGGTCTTAGAGCATTCGCCTGACTTTTCTATGACACTGTCAGCTCTCTGCCTTAGGGTAGAGTGCGCTCTCTGCTTCCGAGCAGTGAGCACAAACCCAGTCGTGGTACCGCCGAAGGGTAGAACCACGACTGGGGAAAAATAGACAGAGATTTTTTTTGGCCCGGCTATATGGCCGGGAATACCCACTATAAAATGACCATGTGTCACATCTGGCCTTGCGTGGGAAGGCTAGTAAATACAGAAAAGTCTTAGGCGAAGGCATTCACTATTCCATAGTCGATTCCGCTCCAACCCGTGACTTGCCTATATGTGTATTATTGTTAATTGTACCTTAGTACAATAAATCTGTATTTTTTATTCCTGGTGTGGAGTTCTATTCTTCAACTGATCATTTTATACTGTATTCCTTTTCGGGATATATCAAAGATTTTCGAATTAAATGTTTTAGTTTTATTTTAGATTTTTTTTTTTTAGGATTCAGAGCGGATTTACAGTAATTGGGTGTCGTGTTTAATAAAAAAAAGTTTATGATTAACATTTTTCAAGTGGGAGGTAAGCGTAGTAAAAAATATTTATTTATACCAAGATTTCTAAAAAAAACATGAACTTTTTTTGTGGAGAATACGAAATAAAAATAACTTTTTATTTTCACGGTTTGCACATTCGTAAAGTGTGAAAATCTATTTTGACCATAAAAAATATTGCAAGTGTGAATAAATTGTCTAACCCATAAAAAGAGTGATTTACAAAAATAACAAATATAACTTTTAATGACTCATGTCATGTTTCTTCCCGGCCCAAAAGGAGTTTGTTTTGAGCTGGCTACATGACTAATTATTAACGTGCTCGGTCGGTCATTTAGGATACAAATCTTATATCATCCAACAGTTAACTAAAACAAACAAAGTAAAATTGCACACCCGCAAAATCGGATTCAAACGATTAAAAACATTTTAGAAAAAGCTAGACCCAGGCAAATTTCACAAGTCAGCGTGAAAACTAATATTCTGGATCCTGACTTGATAGGAAATCGAAAATTACTATATGACTTCAATCAATTTTTTTTTTTATTTTTTTTTTTTTACACCTAAACTGAAAATGCCCGCTGGGGCCGTTAACATGATAAACTGAAACCACGTTCAGTGACCGATCAAAGTCAGTCCAGCATGGGAGCAATTAGCTGACGAACCTTGTGGTAATGTAATAAGAAATTTGAAGAAGCTGACCCGGACGCAAGGGCGAGTCACATATTCATTCGACCTTTCTTCATTTTCACTCCACGCCGCCAAAGAAAACAACAACAATAACAACAACAAGACACTCTAAGTACAATTTCTTAATTTGTTTCACCTTCTTTCTCACCCTGTCGCCAGCCTACCAAAAAGGGGAAGGAACATAAGACTTTACATTCTACTACTATCAAGCATGAACTCTAAACTTCTGTGAGACATTTTCAATACTTACAATTCTCTTTGAACAATTTTAACTACAAAACTGCATGCATTTTCTCTATGAATATTTTTCTTCTCATAAATGTTATAATGTTCAGTCAACAAAATTTTACTTATATATTTCTTCCTCCAATTTTGTTATTCTGACAATAAATCTTTACTTTAATGTACAGACCAAATATTTTATCCTTTCACATTTCAACATCCAACCTTCAACCTTATGATATTTAAAACTGGGCCAATTTACCAAGCATCACCTAGGCTCTTACAGTCAGAAGGCAGTAAGAGTCAGAGAGACGGGAGAGAAAGAAAAGCAGAGACTACGTTTCTGACTGTCACCGATGTCACATTTCACGCTGATACATTATTGGCCTTTAATATCAACGGCTGATCGCAAGAACTCTTTCGGCGGTTGAAGCTAAAGCGAGGGCTGGGTAATCGTGGACCAGTAACCCGTGCGTTAGCGCCCAGGGTCCCCACTTTAAAAAACTGACCTTGTGTCACATCTCGCCTAAGTTGGGGAAGCTGGGTAAATAACGGCCTTTCTTGGCCTGGCGGGCAAGATTAAAGTGTAATATCCCTCAGACAAATGCGCATTTTACAAGGAGTGTCCTGATGCATTAAGCTCCCTCTTAAAGGAGGAAAGTCGTCTCTCTGACATCCAGTCGATGTCACCTAAGACATTGTATCATATGATAGTGAGTGGGGCTGCCAAAAACAAACTCCCTAACAAGTTCAGCCTTACAAATAAGGAGTTTCGCTCAGCCTCGTCTTGAGCGCCCGGGTCGAAATGTCTCAACAACAACGAGGTATCATTCACCTGGATGGTGATGCGTGAGGCTCTCTCGGTCGCCATGGAGCTTTGCGCAGCGGGGTTGGCAATTTCCGCCGAGTGCATGCGGTGATTGGAAGGAGTCTGTTGGACATGCCTTCTTTCACTTCGGTGTTATAAGCCCGCTGTGAAGGCTGATTGAAGGCTACATGGTTCACGTTTTGGACGGAAAGTTCTTTGTCCTGGAAGCCAGTACCGTCTGTTTTAATGGGTTACAGTCAATGAGAAAAGTTTAGCACTACGTGCTCTTGTATCTGCTCTGCGTTATGCAACTCGTGGTATGGACGTCACGACAGAAAGTGTTTCATGAAGACGAGAAGTTCTCCTCTTCTCAACTGATCGCTTGCTTTAAGTACCAGCTTAAAATGATGATCAGAACAAAAAGGATGCGACTCTCTTCATCGGAATTCGTCAAAAGTTAAATGATACTGACCCGGAGTGGTTGTTGGATGCATCATAGGAAAGTGGATTTTAGTCTTCTAACTGAAACAAATTCACCCTACCCTCTGTTTTAAGGTAGATGAGAACCTTTTAATTGTGGAAAATTTTTACCTTCCTTGAGAATTCAGCTTGTGTGTGAATGCTTAGGCCCCTTTTGTTACGATTATTTTTTCACTTTCTTCTCCCTCTTCCCCTTTTAGATTACATGTGACACTATCTCCTGCGGGGATACTTTCCGTTGTTTGGCTTAATACAGCGGAGAGAGAGAGAGAGAGAGAGAGAGAGAGAGAAATCGACATTAGCAATATTATTAGTTATGCTTTATTGTAATACGCGATGTGAGCTTAGGTAAAAAAAAACAATTTTAATACTATCAAATACTTGTAAAATATGGGGAATAGAGAATTTAACTATTTTAATACTATTATGAACTTCTAAAATCCGGGGAATATAAAATTTATCTATTTCTGGAAAGGAAAAAGAAAGCATATAATTATTTCTTCTTTCGTGTTTGAAGCGGATAAAGAGAGGAGAAATATGAAAAAAAGGACCTGGTTCTAGAATTAATTAGTAGGAATTTAGATAATTATACGAAACTGTGGAATCCCATAGTGAAGAAAGTCCCCAACATCACGTTAAGGCAGATGCCAGCTCTATTAGAACTCATAGAGAAGATGAATATGAATCAATTAAAGGATGAACTAGAAGTATTGAAAGGGAAAAGCATGGTCTGGGGGAAGGGTAAGAGAATCCTAATAAATTGGTCGGCCGTAATGTGCACATTGATAATTTTAGCTGCAATAGTAGAAGCAATATGGAAATTTAGGGATTACAAAGGGAAATCGGTCGAAGATGGTCTGGTAAGTGGCACAGAACAAGGGAAGTTGCCGGACAGTGTCCATATTTCCGATGAAACGAGCCCAGACCAAGAAGAGGTTGCGGTGGCTTCGACGTATGAGACGGGGATGAAGCCAACGCCCACAGAAAACAAATCTCTAACTTCAGCGGAACAGAAAAGGACAACATCCAAGAAGGACAAATCATGAAAAAAAATATACCTCTATTCACACACACACATACACACACACACACACACACACACACACACACACCATATTTTTTGTTCTTTTTCAGGTTGACATTAGAGACTTTTTGTTGAACTTTTTGGTTGAAATTTCATATTTAGCTTTGAATAAAATTTAGACATGACCGAGAATGAAAAAAGAAGGGAACTTTTTCCAGTTGTCTGCAGAGACTTTTTTTATAAAGAATTTTTTTTTATTAAATTTGCATGGTTAGGTAATAAAATGTTATTGAAATTGCATGGTTAAGCCGAATACAATGTAGAATGAACCAAAAGCGAAAAATTAACTTTTCTAATTGAAGAGACTTTTATTTTTGACAAAAGATTTTTTCCGTATCAAAAAAAAAAAAAAAAGGAAAGAGAAAAAGTGGATCTTGTAAAGTTGTGTGTCGAGATAGTGTCTCAGATTTATGGTGTCATTTTAAGCATTAGAATGACACCATTTTAATGCTTAAAATGACAGGTGGGGTAATATAGGAATGTGACACTATCTCCTGCGGGGATACTTTCACTTCTTCCGCGGGGATACTTTCCCTTGTTTGGTTTAATATAGCGGAGAGAGAGAGAAATCTATATTAGCAATATCATTAGTTACGCTTTATTGTAATACGCGATGTGAGCTTAGGTAAAAAACAATTTCAATACTATCAAATACTTGTAAAATATGGGGAATAGAGAATTTAACTATTTTAATACTATCATGAACTTTTAAAATCCGGGTAATATTAAATTTATCTATCTCTGGGAAAGAAAAAGAAAAAATATAATTTTTTCTTCTTTCGTGTTTGAAGCGGATATTTTTCGGTAAAGCTAAAATTTTTTTGCCAAAACAAGTGTCAGAATTGTTTGATGGGGTCAGGCGGGGTTAAAGCACCTCAACAGATTTTTCTGGGAAACTGAAATCTGTGAGAAATTGGAAAAATCGAAATACAATGTGAGCTGGTGATATCTCATTCGTCGAGCTAAACAGCTTCGCAAATCGTAGTGGACGGAAAACGATATCATTGAGCGAAGGCTTCGAGCCGGCCAGATCCCCAGAAATCCGGGCTCGGTGAGAAAAATCAGTTTTTCAGTTAATCAGTTGCTTTTAAGTTAGCTGAGTAGCTATCAGTCGAAATGTAACGAGTGTGGGAAAAGGTTCCCAACCGGGGAGCCATGACCCACGGTTGGTTGCCCACCATAGAACTTATGGCTAAAGAGTTAATTTCGAATGAAAGGAGTTAATTTGGAATAATGCGCCTTCGATATGAATCCCGAAAGAACGTTATTGTTTTTTTAATCACGGGAAAATCGAAAATTCTGATTCTTCGTTCGCTCTACTTCGGCAAATTCCGTTAAACTCCGATAAGAACCCTAAAGGACTTTGCTATTTTAGAAGCTACATAGAAAATTGACAGCCCTGATTATAAAGAATAGGTGAAAAGACTTTAATGAAAATTTAATGAATATGTGAAAAGACTTTAGTGAAAATTTGAAGAGCTCTGTTTACTTTAGCGAAACTTAAACAAGACATTTTTATTTAAGGATTGGAAGCTCTGCTATTTTTAACGAACTTTCTCTCTCCGTTGTAACCGGCATTCCGACAACTGTATTATCATTTTTGACAACATTGTCTTACATATATATATATATATATATATATATATATATATATATATATATATATAAAGACATTCTTCGTAACTCTCCAGGTACTTTCGACCTTGTTCATTTATTTTATTAATTTTTTTTTTTTTTTTGCCATATTTATTTTTTTTAACCACAAGTGTGCACCAGTGTACGGACTCGCTCTAAAAGGCGACTATTAAAATTGCACGACGCGACCTCTGGGATCAAATCACAACGTGGGACAGTGGCGCGTTGTTGCAAAAGACGTCTTGTAAACCAGCATTTGTAGCGACAACCTCGGACAAGAACGTTACGACCAGCAACAGCGACCAAACCAACCGGCCAGCCGGTTGGCAGGGTCACGACTGACCAGCTTTAGCAAACAATGATTAGCTAAGATTAGCTTTGTACCCAGTCCCTGCATAAGCGGGAGCTGGGTAATATTTGACGAGTGACCTGAGCGTACGACACATCCTGCTCCAGTAGGAGAGTAGGATAAATCTCGGTTAGGATCAAATGTGGTATCTGTTCTGAGATAATCACTTTCTGCTCTCCGGCCACCTGCAGCACTCGCCACCTAGTGGGGTGTGTGTAGGTATGGAAGGCAATGACCAGCTTTGATAGGCAATGACCTAGTATCTTTGACCAGTAGGAGGGGTAGATCAAAGTGTAGTATCTGTACGCTTCGTTTACCATCCCATTGCACGCGGTTGATTCCTGGAGTGATTACATCTTAGTTAGAGCTGGTCCCGATTTAGATTTGATTCTGGTTGAGATCCCGTTACCCGAGATCGATCCGGCATAGAAGACCACTACTGTTCAAGACCAACTGCCGTGGCTTTCGGACGAGCTAGCTCGCAGCGATCCCGCTTAACCGCGGTCGAATCCTGCAAAGGAAGCAAAAAGCTAATGTCTGAAGCCCACACGTGCTATCTCGTCCATCAGCTTCTGAGTGTAGCCGTGCTAGGCAACAGCCGAAACCCGTTCTTGGTTTACGTTCAATTGCAACCAAGACTCGACCTCAGTGTTCCAGCCTGTGCCGTTCCAGCCAGACGCTGACAACTTTCCTGCCTGTGCCGTTCCTACAAGACGCTAACGACTTCCATGCCTGTGCCGTTCCTGCCAGACGATGAAGACATTCAAGCCTGCGCCGTTCCTGCTGGACGTTGACGACTTTCCTGCCTGTGCCGTTCCTGCAAGACGCTAACGACTTTCATGCCTGCGCCGTTCCTGCTGGACGCTAACGACTTTCATGCCTGTGCCGTTCCTCCTAGACGCTGACGACATTCCCGCTTGCGCCGTTACTGCCAACCCACGCTGATTTCAGCCTCAACAGTACAAGCACGTTTCTACCGGCCGACGATGTCCCCTCCTGGGCTGTTCCTGTCAGACGCTGACACCATTCCAGCCTGTGCTATTCATGCCGACCGACGACAATGTTCCAGCCTGTGTCGATCCTTCCAGACGCTGACGACTTTCCAACCTGTGCCTTTCATGCAGACTATGTTCCCGATAACAACGTTCCACCCTGGGCTGATCCTGCCAATTGCTGCCGACGTTCCAGCTTTTTCCGATTTTCTTTTGTTTGCTCTTCGACTTTATCACAATAAAAAATGACGTTGAAATTCTACATCTTCGTCTCCGTCTCCTCATTGACATTGCTGTTTTCACACATACAAAATGTTTGCGGTGGTCGATACCTCCCATACCTCAGCTTCGTAACAAGTATTGACTCGCCGTAATTACAGCTAAACAGTGATGGAGTCTGGTGAACGCAAAGCAACAGACAATGACGACCTACCTCTAATTCTTCACGCCTTGAGGAATACGATAAAGGAGGTCTTAGGTTGTTCACCCGCTGAAATAGTTTTCGGTACACCTCTTTCGCAGCCCGTACAATATTTTAACGACCCCCTCGATATGTGTCCGACTTCGACAACAACTCATTCTACGGTTTTAACTGTATAAGAGGGTTTTTCTTCATCACAAAAATGGTACTCTTGAAATACTCACCTCCATGACTGCAGTCGACGTACACCTACATTCCACAGCAGCTACGAGATTGTGAGTTCGTTTTTATCAGAAACGATGCAGTAAAAGCACTGCTACACCAGCATACCAAAGAGCGTTCAAGGTTATTCGCAGCTCCGATCAAGTGTGGTAACACCACTGATATCATTACAACTGATCCGACTAAACACGATTTTCTGGAGACACGACAACACGGCGCAAACCCGGAACAGTAGACCCTCGAAGACACTCCAGCGCCTCCTGTCCAAAAGACCAAACCATGAAAGAGAGTTACCTTGACCTCGCATTCAAAATCAGCAGCCAGGAGATGTTGCTAACAACTGAACCCTTATTCTCAGTGTCACTTTTGCCGAAAAAATGGGCACATCTTGGCCCGGGGGCGGCATCAAAGTGTGGTATCTATTTTCAGATACTCACTTCCTGCTTTCCGGCCGCTTGCAGCAGTGTAGGCTTGGAAAGCAATGACCAACTTTGACAAGCAATGACCAGCTAAAACAAACAATGGCCAGCTAAGACAAGCTTAGTACCCAGTTACCGCGTAGGTCCGAGCTGGGTAATCTTTGACCAGTAACCAGAGCGTTCGCTCCCAGGGTCACCAGGTTGAAATTCTACATCTTCGCCTCCCGTCTCCTCATTGTCTTTGCTGTTTTCACACATACAAAAAGTTTTTAGGGTCGACATATTCCATAACTCGGCTCCGCAACAGACCTTCATTTTGAAATGTGTTAAAAATCCCAAAGACAATAGATTCAACTTACCTAGAATAAGAACAGAACAGAGAACAACGAGCACAAATTTCATTTTTTCAAATCAATGTGATATAAGTGCTTCGAGTGGTAGAGAGATAAGTATTAAACAATGAAGTGTATCTGTTTAATACTAATTGTTCAACGAAGTTAATACATCCAACCAATCCTAAAAATAGAAAGCAACATCGAGATATTTTGGAAGCTTTTAGAGCATGTCGCAGAAACATAAATCAAAAATATTTGATGACAAACAAGCCATATCTTTCAGAAAAATTCAAAAGAAAACATAAAATAATTACTTTTCATTGTTGCACTTGTTCGATAGGTCAGAAGATTTTTTTTTTTTTTATTAGATTCGTGTGGAGTGAATAAAAAATGTTACTCTCCCATTTTTTTCTTATATTTAAAAAATAACAAACTATTATTTTTTACCTGGGTTCATATCAAAATCTTTATTATTAGATTTACTCCTGAATTTTCTAATAAAATAATTTAAAATTTATTTGTGCTTGCCGGTCAAATTAAAAATATTCAAATTAAGTTATAAATTAATAAATGTTGTAAACTATAATGAGTTAAAAGTATTCACTACTGTTTCTATAGTAATTTAGTCTTAAAGGTTAGGATTTGTGGAATTTACCAAGGCGCCCACGTTGCACCTGAATGTGACATAAGGTCGAGGTTTAAAGTGGGTTTAACCATCATACGGCGCAAAAATTTCCAAGCCTTTCCTTCTTGGCACTTACAAATCTACCAGACCTTCGATTTTATACATGCTGGGAATGTATTTTCCCTATTAGTTCTTTTATTTTTTTATACATATCTTCTTTATTTGTTGTGATCAGTCTCTCTATTTCAGCGTATTTGTTGTTGCGCCATTCTTCCTTAGCCTGTCTGTATTTCCTCCTTATGTACACTACCGGCCATAATTATTAGGACACCCCAATGTTTTGAAAAATGATGTATTTCATACTATTTTTTAGTATTTATTGCCAAGTGAATAATTGTAAATGAAAATAGAATGGTTCTTTTGTTATTATTACTTTGAAAAATATTACAAGGCAAATAGCGACAATTTACCCATCGCACCATGTAGATTTGCTATATATATATATATATATATATATATATATACACACTACCGGCCATAATTTTTAGGCCACCCCAATGTTTTGAAAAATGATGTATTTCATACTATTTTTTAGTATTTATTGCCAAGTGAATAATTGTAAATGAAAATAGACAATAACATGTGCATCAAATGAATTTATAAATATTTAATACTTACCTATATTGCAGTTTCATCAATGAAAAAATGAAGAGAATTTAAAGTGATTCAGGCGAGTTCATCTTTGCTTCCTTGCCCTGTAAAATTTTGCAAAGTAATAATAACAAAAGAACCATTTTATTTTCATTTGGCAATAAATACTAAAAATAGTGTGAAATACATCATTTCTTTAAAAATAAAAACTGAGGTGGCCTAATAATTATGGCCGGTAGTGTACCTGTGTAGTATCCTGTATTCCGTTCCATGTCTTGGCATTGTTTTCTGTCTTTTTTGTATCATGTAATTTTTCCCCTCAGTGATCCACTTATTTTTCCTCCTACGTTCTTTTTCTTTTGGGATAATTTCATTTGCTAATGTCACTAGAGCTTTTCTTAGTACATCTCATTTTGAGTTCCCGTTTCCAATTTGTCCTTCGTATTTCCTTTTCACGCTGTTCCTATATATTTCCTGCGGGTTCGGGTCGTTCACAATTCTGTTGTATTGCAGTCGGGTTGTATTGTGTTAGGTTTCTTCAATCTCCGAAGTTTGGTCCTTAAATCGCTTATAACCGGGAGGTGGTCGCTACCGCAGTCAGCACTTGGATAGTTTTTACAGCGAAGAACAGCATTCCTGAATCTCTTGTTGACAGCTATAAAATCAATTTGCTTCTTCGTTTCTCCTCCTGGGCTTCTCCATGTCCATAATCGTCTTGGGTGTTTTTGGAACCAGGTTTTGGTTATGACCTGGTCATTCACTTTGCATCATCGGGCCCATTTTTCTCAGCGGTCATTTCGGTTTCTTAGTCCAGAATTGCCGACCGTTTTACCTTCCCTCTCTTGGACAACTTTGGCATTTAGATCTCCCATGATAATTCTGATTTCTTGTGACTTGCACTGAGCCTTGGCGTTGTCAAGCATGGAGTAGAAGGATTCGATTTCTTCTTCTGTACGTTGTGTTGTCGGTGCATATACCAATATAACCGATATATATATATCAGTTTAACCACAATAATTCTCTCACACATCTGGCAGTATCCCAGAACGCATTTCCAGTATCACGCCGCCTACTTTTTCATTATGTCACACCCTGCATATATAATTCTGTGGTTGTCACTGATAAAGTCTCCACAGTTTCGCATATGCCTAAAATGTTAATGCTTAATCTATTCATCGCCTGCTTCACATTTTCCAACTGTTCTTTATATTTACTTACGCACAATTACCATTGAAAAGATGTGAATCCACCTCTTCTTCCCTATCTATGGGTTAACTTGTAAATCATTATTATCTCCAAAAAATTATTACAATGTAAAATATTTTATAGCTTTAAATGACATGTAAATGTAAAAAGTTGATAATCCGTAAAAATCTATCAATCAATAAAAAATCTTTATCTCATATAGATTGTGCTGGTACAAAAGTGCCTCGTGTTTTTAAAGTTAATTTCAAAAGCAATAAATCATTTTCTTCGAATCCTTTTACCATTTTTACGGAAGCTTCTTGTTTCCATTTTGTTGAAATCTTTCTGGATGCTGAAATAATCTACGTTGGATTTATAGGCTTGTAGAAAATTGAGAAGTTCTGCCTATTGAGAGAATTATATTAGGATCAAATCAAGTCGCAATTCCAAAGCCCAAAGACAACTAAGTGAAGTGTGTGCGTAATAAGACATCCAAGCCAATCCGTACCATTTTGCCTGGTACTTTATTTTGTTTTTTAATCATATAACCCTATGCAAGGACACAAGGGGTTACTGAGTGCGGAAGACCAAGAAAAAAAGAGAAACATTAGGGGGCAAGAATAATCAAAGACTTATCAAGACGGTAGACGGAAATTGGCATTGCATTTAAATTATAAAAAAAATCAAAGTTGCTTGGAAACCATCAAACCATAAGAGAGTTCCACAAACAAGAAGTGCGGGGAAATAAACTGTTAGCATAGAACTTACAGTTACATCTGTAAGTTTAACTTCGCATGCCAATGATTGAAAATATTTTATATTAAATATATATTAATATTTTATATTAATATTTTATATTAAATATATATTAATACTGGCTGTGAAAGTAAGAAGATTATAATTTTAAAACATTAGCGACAATTTTCTTCTCGCATAACATGTGTGTGAAGAACAATGTTCAAGCGACAAGAGATCATTCGCACTGGTAAATACAAAAGCTTATCCAATTTACTTGAGACGCCAAATTCAGTTTTGAATTTATCTCTAGTCGTCGCTGATTGGTCTATTAATCGTAGGCACATGAGAAGACGTCTGAGAACACGTTCTGAGGAGGTTCCCGCCCAAAATTACCATGCGTCCTGGAGCCTACCCTAAGTACATAAAAGTAAGAAACCTGCAAGAAACTTTCAGTGAGAAATCTCCTTTTGAACAACTCGCATTAAAAAACCGTCACTCAATGCTAAATGCTTATTAAGTCAAATAATATACTTATTCGTTCAACTAACTCACTCACTCTCTTAGTATTAACATATATTGCTTGTTCAATTCTCACTCATACTTTGACATTCACCACATAATATCAAAGGAACATTTATTTAACAGATTAAATAATTTCTGCATCATTCAAACTGTTTCTAAAACAAAGCACACCACGGGGAAGATTTATTATGAAGACATTCAACCTTAATTTTCGTAAACATACAATTTTGCAACTTCTTTTCCTATGTTTATCACCACTAGAGTTATTGTATATATTATTATATAAATGTTATATTGTTTTGTTTTCTTATAGAATTTTGTTGTATTTCTTTGGTTTCGTCATTGTACAAAATATAAATGCTTGTAGGTTGGATTCTAAATACGCTAGTAACTTGTAATAAGTGAATAGCAATTATTTGATTACGCAGGTAACCCCACATCCACTACATTTTAGTGACCCTGTCGAGGCTTTGGTGTATACAATTTTTGCAACGACAACTTGGCAACCCGTCGAAAGGCACAATTAAAAAGAAAAAAAAATCAAATTAATAAAACGCCAGGACTTATACAATGTCCCCTTTTCAACTACCGAGTATGGCAGAAACACACTGAGAGGCGGCGATATCTAGCAACCTACCAACATACAACAAAACCAATATGAAAGTGCCATATTCAAGTTCTCGATTCGCTTGTTTAGTCGAGAAGCTCTCAGCGGACGTAGCAATTGAAGTTTCTAATCTCGATGAGATAACCTCCGACAAACCTTACAATATACTAAGGAGACTATTATCCACCGCACAGACGAATCAGAGGAGAGACGGCTACACAATTTATTTAACAACCTTTATCTTGGACAGAATAAGCCTTCTCAGCTATTAAGGAAGATGAGAGCATTACTGTGGAATAAATACAATATCTTATGTTATCTTACGCAAACTTTGGATGAGCAAGTTATACGTGCAGACCACCCAAATTCTAGCTTCACTGCCAGATGACATCGAACTTCAGAGGCTAGATGAAATAGCAGATAAGATTGTTGATAACCAGCCAGCTAGTACTCTTTTTAATACTGGATTGTCATCTTCCGTAGTTCTATCAACCACTCAAAGTACAAGAATTAAAAGAAAAAATTTCAGAACTTACCTTACAACTACAAGGCCTACAGAAAACCGTATTACATGATGACCGCTTCAGACATTCGTTGTGTCAACACAGATTTAGACGCAGATCAAATTCATTACCCAGATATAGGCATCACTATGATACTTGCTAGTACCACTTCAGATTTGGTCATCTCGGGACTGTATTAAACCTTGCAAGTACGGTGCAAACCTATCAAACATCTGTCTAAACGACTGGTGGAAAACGACTCCCTGCAGCATGTGAGGACGGCGTCCGCTGCAGGAGAGACAGTGCAAAACCGTCTGTTTTACATCAATGATAAAAATTCCGGATACCTCTTCCTGATCGATACGGGAGCCCAAATCAGTGTCATACCACACAAGCCAGCCATGACAGCCAAACAAGCTAACTTACAAATCGCGAATGGATCTCTTTCCCTTTGGAGAAATTTCATTAACGCTCGATCTTGGCTTACGTAGATCGTCATCTTGGGTTTTTACTAATGCACAGGTTAATACGCCTACTCTAATGGCAGCCTTCTTGTCTCATTTCAATTTAAGCGTTAACATAGCATCTCAATCTCTCGTATATCAAACTACAGTTTTTTCAATTAAAGGAATAACGTCAAAAATCACAACTACAGGCATCTGTACAGCCTTATTTGTCACTAAAGGCTTACAGGAACTGGTTCTAATATATTCAGAAATCACGACACCCTTTATATACACAGAATCAATTAGACACAACGTGGAACGCAAAACCCCAACAAAAACCTCTAGTATTTTCGCAACCACGCAGACTACACCCAGAAATATGTAAACTAGCGAAAGCTGAATTTTAGCATATGTTAAATTTAGGTATTATTCGCCCTTCATGTAGCCTATATGAGTCCTCGTTGCATATGATATCTAAAAATTAAGCAGGAGTTTGGTGACCGTACGGAGATTTCAGAAGACTGAATTCTCAAATGATTCCGGGTAAATATCCTCTGCCCTACTTGCAAGACTTCGCAGTTACTTTGGAAAGCGTAAAAATCTTCACTAAGTTAGTCTTGAAAAGGCCTTTTTACCTAATTCCTGTGACTAAAAAGACATCCAAAAAACGGCTAATACTACACCGTTCAGATTATTCGAATTTATCAGGATTCTTTTCAGCTTTAGAAATGCGGCACAATCCTTTCACCGCCTCATAGATTAAGTTTTATGTGGACTACATATGCTCTGATTGCTAGCAGAAACTCAGCGGAACATGAGAATCACGTGGAACAGGTTTTCCAGCGTTTAAAGTGAAGCAGGAGGGAGATAGTTAATGTTTATTAAATTGGCCATATGTCATACATAACCGAACTCCCTACAACTTACGATTATTCGCTATCATCAGAAGGTTGAAGATTGGAATGTGTTGAAAGAATAAATGTATACCTTTTGTATGTTTAAATATAAATTTATTAATGGAAAAGAATAACATGAGTTGGTACAATTTAAAAGTTCATTGAGAAACAATATTAAGAAGTTAAGGGTATCAAGATTTCATAGTAGTAACTTGAAAGAGTGAGTTTATGTGTATGTAGGCAGGAACGTATGTATGTATGTATGTATGTATGTATGTATGTATGTATGTATGTATGTATGAGCATAACATGTATAAGATAACAGGATTATACTTTCATTCTTCATTGATTTAAAAAATCAATTCTGTAATTTTATTTCTATTGCATAAAAGATTTTGTTATAAAAGTTGATTTTTGTAAATATGTGGCAGAAGTAGGTCACTACTGTAGCAGTAGGGAGATGGTTAATGTGTATTAAATTGGCCATATATCATACATAACTGAACTCCCTACAACTTAGGATTATTCGCTATCATCAGAAGGTTGAAGATTGGAATGTGTTGAAAGAATAAATGTATACCTTTTTGTATGTTTTAATAGAAATTTATTAATGGAAAAGAATAACATGAATTGGTAGAAGTTACTGTTTATTGAGAAACATTATTAAGAAGTTAAGGGTATCAAGAGTTCGTAGTAGTCCTTGCAAGTTTGAGTTTATGTGTACGTAGGCAGGAATGTATGTATGTATGTATGTATGTATGTATGTATGTATGTATGAGTGTTTGTTGGGTAGGAGTGTCTTTGAAGTATTCGCTCAGAGTGAATGGTGAAAAGAAAGAGATGAGAAGTGAGAGAAAAAGACAGAGAAAATAATAACGATCACTTGGCGTTTGTCAAGGGTACGTGTTAATTACGCTCGTCATCTTTGGCAACGGTTGTCTTGTCCCCTCTTTTATATCGTTTGTAGATCATTTGAGAATTCACTCCCGGATGTGATTCTGGTTTTTCTGTTTTGTTTTTAGATGTTTCCTAGTTTTCTATTGACCGAAAACATTTCACATCGAGGTGTGAAATTTCGCGAGTTTTGTGCGTGCTAAGCAAAGTTTGTAAATTCGAAAAATTTCTTTTATTTTTAACAAAATCAATGAGTCAGTGTTTAGCATTTGAATTTTTAAATCTAGAACTTGTTTTGTTCACTACAAAAGTACTTTGGACTAAAAATTAATCCTGAAAAATGTGTATTTGCCGTTTCTAAATTTACATTTCTCGTCACGAAATCGACGAGAATGGAATAACACCAATCCCTGAACAAATTAAAGCAATACACAGTTTTCCACAACACACAAAGCTTCGACACTTATGCCGATTTCTTGGTTTAATTCACTATTACAGACAATTTATTCCAAAATGTTCTCAAATTCTAATTTCCTTGACAAACTTATTACGGAGTCAACGAAAAAGAATGCAAAAATTACCTTAGCTGGTGATACTTTGACAGCATATACAAACGCAAAGGAAGCCCTTGTGAATTTTACCAAGTTATCATACATCTCTAATGACGAAAAAGCTGTACTAACTCTAACTACAGACGCTTCAGCAGACTCTATAAGAGCTGTTTTACATCAGGAATATGGTGACTTAAAAAGACCACTTTCCTTCTTCTTTATTATGTTAAATTCTGCACAACAGAAATAGAGTACATTCTCACGCGAATTACTCGCGATATATTTACCAATTCGTCATTTTCGACACTTGTTGAAAAGTCGGAATTTTGTATTTTACACAGACCACAAGCCACTAATCTACGCTTTGCATTCTAAAATAGACAAAAATAACCCCCCAGATATAAGGCAGCTAGATTTCATATCTCAATATACGTCTGATATCAGTCACATTCAAAGAGAATCTAATACTGTTGCAGATACCTTATCTAGATCAACTCCAAACTCTGATCGTTCACAATCCTTGGACAGTTTAAACAAAGAACAAGAGCACGATGTTACACTTGTGAAAGTAAAGCATGACACGTCACTACGAACTGAACAACGACCTCTTCCATTCAATACAACACACTTGTATTGTGACGTCAGTACCGGTCATGCACGACACTACGTCCCACTTTCAATGTGCAAACAAATATTTGAACAATTTCGCTCCTTTTCTCACCCTGAACGTCAAAGCTGATCGCTGAGATATTCGTTTGGCTAAATACGTCTTCCAACATTAAACACTGGACACAATGTTGTATCAAGTGCCAAAATACTAAAGCCCAGCGGCACAGGAAATCACCTCCCGGACGTTTTGCAATACCAGACTGTAGTTTTCAAACATATCCAAGTCGACTAGGTTAAACCTCTGAAGTCGGTAGTTGTCAATATGTATTAATCATTATAGATCGTTTTACACGTTGGCCAGTGGTTGTCCCACTTTGATCGACTACCACAGATATATTATCCGTCACAATTCTACGCGAGTGGATATCTATATTTAGATGCCCTTCTGTCATCACCACTGACCGCGGCACCCAGTTTTAATCTGTTCTTTTTACAGAATTCACAAACTTGCTAGGTGCCAAACACGTATCGACTACAATTCGACTCAAAAACTAACCCCTCAACAGACACATGCACAGCCCAAAAAAGTAACTACCAGAGCTCGTAGGCACGTAGGCCTGTCAAGTTAAAAGAAATATTAGACATATTGAAAAACATCTTTTAAATATCTTACATTCTGCGTGGGGCTGTATTATAAGGTTAACTTCATATGCTAATGATTGAAAATATTTTTTATTAAAAATATATTAACACTGGTTGTGAAAATGAGAAGATTACAATTTTAAAACATGGCACTATTGGTGACAATTTACTCCTCGCATCACATGTGAGTGAAGAAAAAAGTTTCAGCGACAAGATAGCATTCACACTGATAAATACAAAAGCTTATCCAATTTACTTGAGAGGCCAAATTCAATTTTGAATTTATCTCTAGTCGTCGCTGAGTGGTCTATTAATCGTAGACACGTGAAAAGACGTCTGAAAATATGTTCTGAGGAGGTTCCAGTCCAAAATTACGATGTGTTCTAGAGCCTACCCTAAATACATAAAAAGAAGAACCCTACAAGAACCTTTCAGTGAGAAATCTCTTTTTGAACAACTCGCATGAAAAGACTGTCATTCAATACTGAATGCTAATTAAAAGGTAAAACGTTGTAGCGGATAAGAAATTAATTAAAATCAACCTTCTTCACTTTTACAACTACGTGTGAAATCCTGGTTTTCCTAAATAGAAAAAGGATTGACCGTGTGCTTTTCGCAAGTAGGTGTTAAAATGATTTTTGACTAATGGAAGCGACTTACAAGACTTGAGAACTTAGCGATCCAGTGCTAAATTCAAAAAGACTATAAAAATGACCTCGACTTCAGTCAAGAGAGACAGATGGGAACCAAGAGACGAAAGAACTAAAACGTAACCAACTTCAAATCGACCCGGAGATAAGGTCAGGTCGCACCTTGTTCTCTTTCTCCTTGTCACTTTCAACATTTACTACTACAAACATTTTGTACGAACTCTACCCTTAACTTTCTCGATGAACATTAGTTTCTGCAACTTTTGTTATTCCTTCTTTTAATAAATTTCTATTTTAACATTCAAAATGTATATTTCATTATTCTACAATTCTACATATTCCAACCTGCCGACAACCAACCTTCTGATGATAATTCTGCATAAAACTTGTCAGCTGTAGGGAGTTCGGTTAAGTCTGACACAAGGCCGAATCAAAGAAACATTAACCAGCTCCCTACGCTACAATGTAAAAGCAGGAAAGAATCGTGGAGATATTTGTTGTAGATTGGGCCAGGAAGAAAAATTGGCCATAATAACATACAAAAACAGAGGCGAAATGTTGAATGAGCGAAGCGAAGTAATGTCAAGATGTAGTTATCTTAAAAAAAGAAAATCCTGGGTACATACAAAACCCGGAAGATTTTTTTAATCTCCTCCTCGTCTTTGGTAAGGAACGAGTTCAGTTTCCGCTTCCAATATGGGTTTTTTCTTCCTCCTTTTTCTCTTCCTCTCCCCTTCCTCCAACTTTTCAGGTGTTGGTGTATTTTGGGAGTAGCTTTTTTGGAATTTTTTCACCTGTGATGACAGTACGTAACGGTTGAAACCCAGGTAGGTTGGTGTTTATACACACACACACACACACACACACACACACACACACATATATATATATATATATATATATATTATACATACAACCGTCTTTATTATAATAGAGAGGATATATATATTATTATTATATTATTCACAACTCGACGACATAATTATCGTAAAGATAACATAATAATAAAAAGACACCGTTAAATAGCAAACACGCGACAAGAGCTTTCATAACTGGTAGTAAAGAGAATTAAATGAGCCGACGCTTTTTCGCTATGGTCCCTCTCTCCATGAGTGTGACATGACAGGAGGAATATATATATATATATATATATATAAATTATTTGTTTGAACATTATTTTTGATCGATACTCGTATTTAAGTAGATATTCTGTTTATAATCAAACAGTATGTATATTTATTTCTAGTGGTATGATTATTTACGATAAATGTTTGTTACAAAAATGTGTGTTATTCGGCAGGATTCGAACCTGAGACCCTATCCACATAGGGGAAGCCACTAATTGATCTGGCGTGACTTAGACCTCTCGACCACGAATGACCAAAACTCTAAGCAAAGCCAAATCAAGCATATATAACACAATTTTTTATTGAAATTGGTGGCTTACCGTATGCGGATAAGGGCTGCAGGTTCGAATCCTGCCGAATGACACACATTTTCGTAACAAAAAATTTATCGTAAATAATCAGGCTGGTAAAAATAAATAAATATATATATATATATATATATATATATATATATACTGTTTAATTATAAAAAATCGTTCTTTTTTTTCCGAACCGCCATTTTTCCGACAGTCTACTCCGAACAGTAAAATAAGAAATACAATAAAACTATAGCATCATTTAATTAGATAAGCTTTTAATTGCATCTTTACGCTATGTTCTCTGGTTACCGAAGTAGTTATCGGATAGAACACACTCGCTGTTGGCCTTGTTTACATATCGTAAAATACATTACATGATATGAAATCGGCCTTTCTCGGACGTTGCACCTGGGGCCTAGTGGGTGAATATCCGACGACTGCCGAATATGTTAGGTTTCAGCCCTGGCATAGGTAAGACGATTAATCTAGCCGAACTGAAGAGCTGTGATACAACGAAACCGGCTTATATATATATATATATATATATATATATATATATATATATATATATATTAAGGACATTGTAGTTTATCGGAAATTTTATTTTTCGATTAATAATGTTTTTTTGCAAGAATTTTTTTCATTTTTAATTAATTTCTAAAGTTTCAAAATATTTTTTAGATTCTCTAACGCTTTGTGGCGGTTAGGTTATTAAGTTATTAAGCGAAGAATATATTTACTCATCTAAAATTCAAAAGATTAATACAAACCTTTGAGCTAAAAGGTATTTTAAATATATATATATATATATATATATATATATATATATATATATATATATATATATTGTCTATAGAAAGTTTTTTTTAAGTATGATATTTCGAGTTAAAAGGTCACTTATTTCATGGTTTCTTCCTTTTACTGGAAAAACCTTTGGACAATTACGTCAATTCTGATCAACCATACTTACCTAATCAGCACATCTGGCTGTCATCAATCACTTAATAGGTCAGAAAGATATGACCTCCGTGATTAAGAAATGCTTTTATTCTAATTTTCATACTCTAAAGTAATATTTGGGTAAATCAGGTTAATTAAATTTTAAATTTGCTCATTTTTCAAGAATAATTTGTCATAGATATATATTTTATGTTTGCAAGATCTTTAAAACCGAAAATTAACTTTTGTTTACAAATGTGTTGATCGCTCAAAAATGGCCGAAAATTTAAAAATTTAAAAAAAATCTCAAAAAAAAAAGAAAGAGGAGAAAAAATGATAACTTTTAAAAACTCTAAAAAGGTCGAGATCCTAATCAATATAATTTTTATTTGAAATGCACCAGATAATTCTGCTTACTGGAAATAATAAATGTAATCATTTAGATTTCAATTAAAGCTAAAATTAAAGCTTCAAGAAAGCTTCTTATTTTATCAAAATTCATTTTAAAACTTAGGTTTTGTGAATCATCTTGAAAAAGTGGAGGTACCTAATGTAAATGTATAACAATATTTTGTGCGGAATGGAGGTAATTAATTTTATTTATTAATTATTAACTATAGCTGGAAAATCTTCTAATTACTATTATAGATCAAAAGAAAACGTACTAAAAGAAATTTCCCTTTATTCTCCGAATATGAGCGAAAGAAAACGGTGGTAATTAATTTTATTAATTAATTATTAACTATAACTGGAAAATCATCTAATTACTATTATAAGTCAGAGGAAAACGTACTAAAAGACATTTTTCTTTATTTTCAGAATAGGAGCGAAGGAAAAGAAAACAAAAAAAAAGATAGCAAATGGTATTCCTCTGTTGTTATTTCAAACCGGAGAAAGAAGGAGAGAAAGAAGAGGAAGAAAGAAAAGACTTAGATTTGTTTTAATGTCAGGAAGTGCCATGAACAATAAACGCTGGTTTCGGCCCACCCATTAAGACTAAACCTAAGAGAAAGAGATGAATTCAATTGTTGTTTTTCGCTGGGCATTAGTAATAGCCGAAAAGAAATTTTACTTTTTATTTTTGTATCCAATTGTCTTACTAGCGTGAATTGTGAAAAGAATTAAGATAACAAATATCTGATTCCGAGTTGAAGTAACTCAGACAAGAGACATTTTTACTTGACATCAAGGTAGAGTAGATAACGAAAATATTTTCCGTCGCCTGAAAATGTCGGTGACTCAGAAATGGACATTAAAAACGCAGATACGGAAAATTCTTCTCTAAGTAACAATGTCAACAGACCCTTGTCAACTTGTTTTAGGTGAAGCCAGTTCAAAGAGGTTAATAACGATTGTGTAAGAAAAAAAATCTCCGAAATTGTTTCGTGAGAAAGAAAATTCTGAGAGAAAAAAATTCGCCGGTTAAGTCCAGCCCAGAAAAGGGGTATGGGAAAATGACGTTATAAGACTGAGAGGAATCTCATTGGTCCTGAACCAGCGCCGAAAGTGGGAGACGATCAACAGTTGACGTCATGGAAAGAAGACTAATCTCATTGGGTAAACCAAAGACACCAACGAGTAGCAGCTAACCTCAGCATTCTATTGGTTTCTGAGATGAGGGGTTAGACACCCAGCGACCGTCGGCCCCACACCATGACATAGGCATAAATACAGGGTCCCGAGGGACCAAAAATCAGTTCCAGTTCCAGTTGGATTGGAGTTGCTAGTTGAATTCCAGTCAGCTCCCGGTCCAGGGATGTAATGACGAAGATAGGCGCCATGTTGTTGGGCAAACCAGAATTAAAGACAGACGAGAAGTGATTTTGCAGACAAAGTTGCAGTTGAAGTTGAAGTTGAAGTTGAGTTGCAGCTCGAGTGGCAGAGATTTCGAGTTCTCAGTCTAGAGAGATAATGACAAAGTGATAATTGCCACACATTTGGGTGCCAACCATAGAAAATCGCCTCCTGCCAAAGACAGTTCCCAGCAGAAGAAGTAAAGAGAAAGAGAGATGATGGCCATGCCGTTGGGTGCCGACCGTAGAGAAGTCTGTCGCCAATCAACCAACCAGAGTTAAGAGACTGACACGAAGAGACTTTGCAGACAAAGTTTGAAATTGCCAAATGAAGAGAGTTTTTGGTGAGAGTGATCCAACCCGGAACAAGAAATCCACCTCGATTCCGTTTCCGAAGACGAACTGCACCAACCTACCCATAACCCAGCAATTTCCACGACATTCCGAAAAACAAGAATCAAGTTGACTAGACTTATAACGAACTTAGAATTCTGTTCGGAGCAGCGAGCTGCGGTCAGCCAGATTTCTCGTTTATTGCTTAGGAGAATAATACAATTTACTTAAGAAACTTCCGTTCCGCTACCAGTTTAATAGAAGCAGGGACTGGATATTATCCAAGAGACTATTGTGTATATTCTGTATATAAAGACGTTATTTTACAACACTTCAGACGTCGTTCCACTTTTCTTTTTCTTTTTTTTCTTGGTGCTATATTTTATTACTCAATTGTGTGCACGCATTCCTGTTTGGTTCAGTTCGGCAGAGAGACAGCTAGTTGAGAACTCACGTGACTACCTTGTGATTAATCAGCACAACGTGGGACAAGGGAGGTCACCGTGACAGAGTCAATCTATGACCAGCTATCTGGATCGAAACCAACAGCGACTGGCCGAGTAGTGGCATAAATGCATGTGTACTAATAGGGAATTGAATGGAGATTTTCAATAATGTATGTATATTATTTTGAATGCATCTTTTGAATTAGACAGTCTTGGAAAGTATGGAATAACATCTTGACTTCTGGTGAAAATTGTGCATTGGGCCGAATAGCGTGAGAAGTGCTGCTTTATTTATTTATTTTACATGGAGATAAATAGGAAAGTAATTCAGCAGGGATACAGAAATAGAAAGGGGCGTAAAACAAGGATGCGTCTCTCACCGAATTTATTCAACTTATAAAGCGAAACAATTCTGAAAGAAATAAAATCCTTGCCAGTATTCGTCATTGTCGGCCACAATCTCAACAATGTAAAATATGCAGATGACACGGTACTGATAGCAGACACGGAAAAGATCATGTTGGGCCTCTTACAGAAGATAGCAAGAGAAAGTGAGAAGAAAGGACTGAGCATAAACTTCAAGAAAACTGAATCTATGGTCATCAGCAAAAAAGAAGACCCCAAGGTAGGAGAAACTAAAATAAAACAAGTAAGGAAATTTAAATACCTAGGAAGCATTCTGAGAGAGGATGAAAAGTGCGACATTGAGATCCTAAGAGGGTGCATTTCAAAACCTAACCAGAGTACTGAGAGACAGGAAAATCTCATTGGAATCAAAGAAAAGAGTGCTGGACTGCAATGTGATATGTTTCCTTCTGTATGGCACTGAATGTTGGACGATCTCCTCAAGGATGAAGGAGAAGCTTGAAGCAGCAGAAATGAGGGTCTACAGAAGGATGCTGAGGATACTATGGACCGAACACGTGAACAACGCGATGAGGTGTTGGAGAGGATACAAACGAGAAGCAAACTCATACTTAACACCAGGAAGAGACAGATGAGATTCCTGGGACACGTATTGAGAAAGGAGGGCCTGGAGAATTTAATACTCACAGGAAGGATAGAAAAAAAGAGGGACAGGGGAAAGCAATGCGTGACGTATTTGTTAGGGTTGAGCAAATGGATGTAGAGTGGGGTTTGGGAGAGATATCAAGAGTAAAAATATTGGGAGCGACAAGAAAAAACGGTTAAGTTTTTTTTTTAATAATATCACCCCGAGCAAGGCGGTAACGCCACTGAAGCGCAGGGGGCTACGTAAGAGTGAAAACATTGGAAAAGAGAAAGCCGGAAACCACATCCTAAACTGGGAACAAGGGATGAGCCTCTTCACATGTTCAATAGACGTGGGCGAAGTGTGAACCGGTCGATAGTTTAGTCTATCTACTCCAATTGGAAAAAAAAATAAGAATGAAAGGATTGGAAAAGAGAAAGCCGGAAACCATATCCTAAACAGGGAACAAGGGATGAGCCTCTTCACCTGTTCAATAGACGTGGGTGGAGTGTGAACCGGGCGATAGTTCAGTATATCTACTCCAATTGCAAAAAAAAGAAGAAAAAAAAGAAAGAGGTGTGGTAAACTGCTAAGTTATAACTTAAGTCCGACAACCAGAAAAAATTTTGTCAATTTAAAAAACAAAACCAAACGTTCAAATAAGCAAGAGAAAAAAATGTCTTAATTGAGAATATTTTAAAGAAAGTTGCAAACCATCCCAAATACGTTACTGCCAGTAAGCTAATAAATAATTTTTTTAACTTGTTGGTCAGTCCACGTGATACAGAATGAGGGTCGGTTGTCAACTGTAGCCAGTATCTGTACATCGGAATCAACAGCCCATTAAAAACAAACAGATAATCTAAAGGCCGGTACGGAGAAAGAGAAACACAGGAACAAGTAATCTAAGATTCCGCTACGAAAAGGAGAGCGAGAAACAAGTAATCCGGCAACCAGAGAAATTTCTGAAAACAAACTAGTGAACATTTCAAAGACAACGCCAATATATGAATTTTTGGATTCTTTTTCAAATTTCGTAGGCGAGTTGGCTGGCTGTTAGGTCTGGGTGGGGGGAGGTAGAGAAGGTGAAAGAGAGCGAAAAAAAGGCTACAGGACATGCGTTCCTTAGCCAGGTTAAGGGGAGGGGAGTTGACCGATAGATCAAAGAAAGCTACACTTAATTTCATGGAACGGCATTGGTAAAAAATAAAATAACACCTCTAACAATTTATATCGAAATCAAACTTAAGAGCCAAAATACTTTACAATAGTGGTTGTAACTTGCAAAATGCTAGCAATGACAAAAACATTTAAAACTAAAACATTTCAAAAATTAAAACAAAAAATAAATAAATAAAGTACAGACAAAAGACATTCGAGCCAACTTACAAGCAGATAACAAACTGGTGAACATTTCGAAGACAACGCCAAGATATGAATTTTTGGATTCTTTTTGGGTGGCTGTTAGGTCGGGGTGGGGGGTATAGAAGGTGAAAAAGAGCGTCTTGAAGAGACACGGCACATGAAAAAGAAGAAATTGTTTTTATTCCATTGTCAGTGCTAGGGGAGATAACTTCTATCATTTTATTCTTCCTATTTCTGAATAAGAAACTTAGTATAACTTACGGTTGCATCTAGCCATTTCAACTGTAAAATGGTGAGACCTTGCCATCAATCTATTCAGTGAGTTTAAGTCCCATACGTGATACACGTTTCGGCGATTATGTCTAGAAAGAGACATGACTGGATGGGCAAAAAATTTTCTTGCACTAGGTTGCCATTACTTTCTGCTGTAAACTTGTTGCCAGCCAAGGCTATAGAACCCAATGTGTATGTTATTTAACAGCTAGCTGGATAGTAAATACGGATTAATACCTTTTCCAAGAGTATTTGTGTGTAAGTGAATACAACGAATTCAACTGGAATTCGAACTCTGCTCTCCGATTTCTCGTTCTGACTCGATATCCAATTCACCTCAACGTACCCCAATCTAGCGCTACGCTTAAATTCATAACATCTAGGTACCATAGAGTAAAGTTCATCAGAACAATTATCATGTAAATATTCATAGAAAAGTTACAAAAAACCCTAGCCCTAACCTTAGAACTATAAGAATGTTGTTTACATTTTTCTGTACTAGTAATGAAATGAATGAAGGTTTTTAATAATAAATTCACATTATTTGGATTGCACCTTTTGAATTGAACAATCTTGGAAAGTGGGGAGAATGGCATCCTGACTTATAGTGAAAAGAGCGCGTCAAGCAAAATTAGGTTAAAAAACATTGCTGTAGATTATTTTGGTATTGTTATAGTGCCCTTCTACGAGGAATGGATTCTTCCTCTTACTATTTATAATTACCTGCGTGACTTCCGGCATGCAGTTGACGGCAGTTAACTGCCTTGCGTATTGTCGAGCTCTCTGCCTTCGGGCGAAGAGTAATGACTCAGTCGAGGTTCCACGAAGGCTAGAGTTTCGTTTGGGGAAAATCAGACATAAATTTTTGCCCGGGCTATATGGCCCGGATTGTCCACATTAAAAAGGCCTTGTGCCGCATTTTCTCTTAAGTGGGAAGGCAACTAAATACTAGTTGACGGTAGTTAACAACAGCTAGCACGCAGTTAAAGCCGCTACTAATCAGGCAATAAACAGTGTAACTGTATTGTTCGGATTTACTCATTTCTGTTTGCTTATTACTAACACTTATCTTGTACATATGTTCTTGTTATACTAATACACTGTTTTGAACCTACCTCCTGTGTTCCGTGTCTTACTTCCGACAAAACCGGTCACTACAACTTTGCGGCAAAGTTTCACCACAACAGGTATTATCCACTAATATCAACCTACTGTACGAAGCCCGCAATCCTCTAAATGCAAACACGGCGTGCCTGTTTCTACGAATAGAACAGACGTTGGTAGACCTGAAGAAGCAGAGGGAAAAGATGCAACCTAATCTAAAGATGAAAACAAGATACAAATCTCCGTATCGAGATAGCAATTTGCACAGGCGCAGCCTCAGCCAGGAGAGGCAGAACGACCCAAATATCTGTTGATTCCATCAAAACATACAAGAGAAAGCGAAGAACTGCAAAAAGATTTTCAAAATATTTTGCAAATACCAGACGGTCCAGAGAAACTGAAAGACCGGGAGAAAGCAGCGATTAATCCAACCGATAGAAAAGTACAATACCGCTTTTTGTATATATGGGATAAAAAACGGGCTAATGTTATTTGTGGACAGCCACCAGTGTGATACCCACTACAGACGGTCACGCATTCAAACCAACCCTGTTTAAACTCGAAGCAACTAACGGCTACCATACAGAGACTTATGGAACAAAAAGCTCTTACCTTAAACATGTGAATATGCGACGCGATTTTTCATGGTTATTCACTCAAGACAATGTCAGGACACCCATACTCAGAGCAGATGTCTTAGCACATTTTAATTTAGTGGTACACATGAATACAAGAATTCTGTCGGACAATAAAACAAACATCCACATCACTAAAAACCACGCATTACAATACGATAGGAATCAGTCAGGACATGATAATATTTGTTATAATCTTCCTGAAGCAAGATCTTCTTCTGATTCATGTTACACAAATTTCTACCACTGGCAGAATGTGAACTCTGCGAAAACCAAGGCTGAACTAAAAACTTAGTAAACTGTACATAGCTTCCGTTTTACTTACATACTCAAAAAAAAAAATACAATCCAAAATTTTCACTAATAGTAACCACTCCAGCCTAAAGAAACAAGGAAAAACTGAAGCCGACCAGAATCCATCAAAGGAACTTCTTCGGTAGTCGGTCAGCACATTAGACACGATTAACAACGCTCGTCGGGACGCGACCTCCATCTCCGAATGACCCCCGCCAAAGACCGTCGCCTCAGTAAGTCACAACTCACCCCTCTCACCTACCGTACTCTTCCGCGGACGACATTATGGCTCTACTAATCTCTTTCTTTTAACAAGAGACATTCACGCCGATTTACCACTTGTAATCTTTCGTTAATATAATTAATTTTCTAAACCTCCGTCGTTTCTTCTTTGTTCTGCCACCAAACGCTTCATATAACATATTGAATCAGTACACAGAAATCACCAAACAATTTAAGAATACTTATTCAGGACAGCATTAGTTTTCTCAAGACAAGCGATGTTTGGACGAAGAATTTGTTTTTTTCTGTATAATATTAAACTTGGATGAAATTTTCAAAATATAACTTAAAGAGAGATATAGTTGCAGAAGAGGGACATATTGTTGAACATTGCTAAACACTATCTTTTCTTTTTCTTATCGTAAATCGTTCTCTTGTACGAGAGGTTTTAATAATAATAATAATAATAATAATAATAATACGTCTCAATACATAAAAATAAAACATCATACATAAAAATAAAACACAACGTCATAAGATTTGAATGCTATTTTTCTTTATTCAAAAACAAGTTATCTTTATTTCAAGTTGGCGAAGAAGCGAAAAACAAATAAATCCTGGAAAGCACGAAATAAGTGATTGAAAGAAAGCCCATTATTAAATATGGAAACTGACTTTTATCAAATAAAAATAAATATATGTTAAGTAGGTACTTCTACTCATTTTTGATAACTAACTTTAAAACAGAATTTTGAAAAATAAAACAGTTTTCTTGAAACTTTCATTTTAGTTTTAATTGAAAGCTAAATGATTAAATTTACTATTAGTTCCAGTAAGCAAAATACACAAGTTTATTTCAAACAGAAATTATAGTGATTCGGATCTAAAATTTTTCATTTCCTTTAATTTTTCAATTTTTCGGCTATTTTTGAGCGATAGACATATTTGTAAACAAAAGTTAATTCTCGGTTTTAAAAATCTGCCAAAAATAAAATATACATCTGCGACACATTATTTTTGGAAAATTAGCAAATTTGATGTTAAATTAATCTGATTTACACAATTATTACTTATTTATAGCATGAAATTTAGAATAAAATAATTTCTTAAACAGAGTTAACGTTTCTAACTTTTCCACCGTAATTGAAATGTGTTGACAGATACAGAATAAGATTAGTGTATGGTGATCACAAGTGACACAAGTGTACAATTTTTTTACAGGTAAGAGGAAGAAACCTCGAAACTAATGACCTTTAAATGTACACATAGAAATTACCATACAAAAAAAAACTTCAAATACGCACAAAAAAAAATTTGAAAATTGTTTTAAAAATACGCTGGCTAGACGGTTTGTGCTAAATTGTTCAATTCTCGATTGGTAAATATAGTGTTTACTGCCTTACTAATCCTGTTTTGAGTAGTCAAAATAAATTTGCTTTTGAAGTATTAATCAACATATATATATATATATATATATATATATATATATATATATATATATATATATGGTACCTCCATTCATTTTCAATACCTAAATTTAAATTGAATTTTTAAAAATAAAAACGTTTTCTTAAAGCTTTAATTTTAGCTTTAATTAAAAAGCCAAGAGATTAAATTTGTTAATTCCAGTAAGCAAAATACTCTCGTGTATTTCAAGTCGAAATTATATTGATTGAAATCTAACATTTTTCAGATTTTAAAAAGATTTCAATTTTTTGGTCATTTTTCATCGCTCGACACATTTTGTAGACAGAAGCCAATTCTCGGTTTTTCAATAATCTTGCAAAAATAAAATATATCACGCTGAGACATTATTTTCTTCAAATAAGCAAATTTAAATTTACGTTAATCTGATTTTGAAACAAGTATTACTTGCTTTCTACCTGAAATGTACTATAAAAGTGTTTCCTTATTACGATAGCCTTCTTATCGAGGTTATCATCGAGGATAATTGACATGACAGACAGAAGCCATCAAAAATGCTTAGTATTGAAGATAAATTTGACATGCAGCTTAATCGTACGCTTCGTTTTTTGGTTTTTAACTATATAGTAAAATTAAAAGTTTAACACTATAAATTTAGCAATTATCTAATATTTTCTAGAATTTTAGTTAGTCAAACTTTACTGAAGATGTTTTATGAAAAATAAAAATTAAAATAAAAATCTTTCTTTTAATATTATTTTACAATTTAATAACAAAGAATGAAATTTTATAACATGACAGGGTTAAATCAGTAATTTATGAAATGTTATGGCATTTATTAATTTTTATTTTAAATATCTATTTTTCACATTCTTTTAGGTCCCTCCACAAATTGTGAATTTCACAATTACTTATTTTTTTAACAAAATTAGGAAACTAGGAATTAAAAAATAATACTTGCTTTACATTTTGAAAGGATAATTTGCAAAGTCCGTTGAATATTGAAATGTAGGTCACACGGAAGCGAGATGAAAGAATTGTACCCTGCCGAAAATATTTATATAGATTTTTTTTCTGTAAGAAGCGCAGTGTTTGAAACACGTGACCTTTTAATGATATATATCACGTAAAAAAATATGTGTCATCATTATGCACACAATTAAAATGTTTTAATGATTTTAAAAATAGAATGGTTCGATTATTTGTATTAAGCGTTTCAATTTTTGATTAGTAAATATAGTCTTCAAGTATTAACTTAACAACCTAGTGTGGACGATGAAGAAGGATATTTTTTTTAATTTTTAAAATTTTATAAATTATTATAATAAAAAGTAATAAAATGAAAACAATTTTTGTCAAAATACATTATTCATTGAAAAAATATTTCTCTTCATATTATGATATCCTTAATATACATTGTCTATAAAACAAATTAGAATATTTTTTTAAAATAAAAATGGTATAGTTTTATTGCATTTTTGTTTTCACAATTCGGAGTAGATTCTCTGAAAAAAGGCTAATTTTGAAAAAGAAAAAAACGTCAGTTGATGAGCATTCACCAATGACTTCTAAATTTAATTAATATTAGGCATATAGGCGAACTCTCGCGAAATTAATTGGTGGAGGGTAACATATGTAAAAACATATATTTTTACCAAGGTTTTCTAAATTTTTCTAAAAATAATTATTTCAAAATCGATTTCTGTCATTTATGGATAAGTCCTGAAATTTTCATCAAAATGCGGCCATTATTTGATTTTTGCCAGAATTTCCAAATTAATGTGTTTTTCACCGGCAAAAAAGTGACTTGCGTAATATTACGTTTGCTGAATAAACCCTTGTAAGAATTGCGTCACTCACGGACTAAAGAAAAACAAGATTTTATACCAAAATTTTGAACGTGTTAGAAAGAATTAAAAAAATTTTTAAGTAATTAAAAATAATTTGATCTATCCTCTTAACAAGAACATTTTGCCGATTTTGTTTTTATTTAGTTTGGGTTCTTTTTTATTCATACTATTCTGTTTTTTCAGTGAATTCATGGAGATAGATAGATAGATAGATAGATAGATAGATAGATAGATAGATAGATAGATAGATAGATAGATAGATAGATGTAATCAGTAGACTCTCTTTCAATTTTTAGTCTCGGCTATTAAAGGGCAGTAACTTTTGTTTAATGTATTAATCTCTGTTAGTTTAGTCAAAGTTGTCTTCCATTATCATTCATTTTTAGATACTAAAGTTCTCATCGCTAAAAGAACGAAAAAGAATTCTAATTCTTCGACATTAGACACAAAATTGTTAAAAGACTTAGTAAGCATTATGTAAGTAAGCAGAAAGGTAAATTTTGGTTTTAAGTGCCGAAGGCTTTTATCCCTTCAAAAATTTCCAAAATAGCCTTATTTCTGTGTAAATGTATATGCTGAACTCCAATCAACAATTAGATATTGAAGAAACCTACTTTTTTTATATTAACGACCAGAAAAATAATCGAACTTCTTCTCACTCTTTTTGTCACCCACAACCGGCATTTTGATATAGTATTCGCTGCTGAATGACTTTAGGCGTAGGAGGCTAATTTCGGCCTATTTACTTCCTTTGAAAAAATACTACGCGATTTATTTTTTTCGGAATTCAATTTGTGTGTTCCCCCCTCTTTATTTTGGCAATTATTTTAAGAAAGTTGCGTGTACTTAATTTGAAAGGAAGGCTAACTTTCAAATATATGAAAATAAGTGATAATTGTAGTTTTACTTAATTTTTTCCAACAAAAATTAACTTTCAAATATATGAAAATATAAAATCTTTTTAAAGAAAGTTAACTTTCAAATGTATGAAAATAAGTGATAAGTGTAGTTTAATTAACCATCAAATACATTGCGTGTATTTGCGTGTTTTTTTTTTTCCATTTTTTTTTTTTAATTTCAGAACTTTTTTATTTAAAGCAGTATATTGCTCGTTTTCTATTTTCAAAAGCAATTCCTAAGCATAGTCAGCGCCTTCACGTTTTCCTGACAGAGGCAAACAGAATTTATTCCGGACCCTAAACTTACTGCATCTTTTTTTTAAATTGTCAATGCCATTTTTTCCATTTTTTAACTTTTAACTTCCTTTACAGTTGATGTAATTATTGTTTTATTTCAAATGTAAGTAATAAAAAAAAATGCTTTACTGTACTACTTATTTCGTTCTTTTTATAGTTTATAATTTATATGTATTTTCATGTATTTGAAGGTTAAGTAAAACTACACTTATCACTTATTTTCATATATTTGAAAGTTAACTCTCTTCTGAAAAAAAAAACAAGAAAAAAACAAGAAAAAAATACACGCAATATATTTGAAGGTTAATTAAACTACACTTATCACTTATTTTCATACATTTGAAAGTTAACTTTCTTAAAAAAAAATTCTATATACTTGAAAGTTAACTTTCGTCGGAAAACATTAAGTAAAACTACAATTATCACTCATTTTCATATATTTTAAATTTTAATTTTCTCAAATTAAGTACACGCAACTTTCTTAAATTCGTTAGCAACAAAAAAAAAAAAGAAAAAAGACGCAAATATATTTTCATATATTTGAAGGTTAAGTAAAACTACAGTTATCACTTATTTTCATATATTTAAAAGTTAACTTTCTTCTGAAATTAAAAAAAAAGGAATGTATTTGAAGGTTAATTAAACTACACTTATTTTCATACATTTGAAAGTTAACTTTCTTTAAAAAAAATTCTATACTAAAAAGAAAAAAAAAAGAAAAAAACACGCAAATACACGCTACTTTCTGCTGAAACTGAGTTCAAAAAAAAATAAATCGCGTAGTAATTTCTTCACAGACTTTTCAATAAAGGAAGTAAATAGGCTGACATTAGCTTCCTACACCTAAAGTGATTCAGCATAGAATGTGTTAATTCTTAGCTGGTAATGGGTGACAAAAAGAGCGAAAAGAAGTTCGATTTTTTCTGGTCGTTACATCAAAAGAGCTAGGTTTCTTCAATATCTAATTATTGATTGGAATTCAGCATATACAATTTGCACGAAAATAAGGATCTTTTGGAAAAATTTGAAGGGATAAAATCCTTCGTGACCTAAAACCAAAATTTATCAGCAAAAAAAAAAAAAAAAAGAAAAAAGGAATATATCGCTGAATCGGTTAAGAGAAATTTAAGAATATTTATTATCAATCTACAGGATTTTCGTTGCTACATTGTCATTATTTTTAATCCATTTGTAGCTGTTTATCGGTCACATTCTGACAGTTTAGCCGTCATTCGTCTTGCTTTATAAAAAGATAAGTCAAAAGGCAACCTACTGTGGTAGCAAAGGTTGTAAGTATTGACGATCCTGAATTAAAGAAATCAGTTTTTACAGGAATGGGGCTACCTGTAAGAATAAAAAACACAGACAATTTATCTTCTTTTTAAAACATTGAAGAGAAAAAGAGAGAAAGAGAGAGAGAGAGAGAGAGAGAGAGAGATAGGACGAAGAGGAAGAAGATAGAAACGGGAAGCAAATATAGAGAAGAGTGTGATATAGAGGGAGGATGGAGGTACAGAAGAGAAAGAAGGTAAAGAAAAGAAAGGAGATAGAGAAGAGTAGAGAAAGAGAAAGGGAGGAATAAGGAGAGAATGGGAAAAGAGACAGATAGAGAAGGGAGGAAAAGAAAGCATGAAACATTATTTTCCATTATTGCAAAAAATTGTAAGAACACATAAAAAAATATAAAAGTTAATCATAGCATCTTTTCAATGGTTTTTAACAAAGTCTGCATAGATAGATAGATAGATAGATACATACATACATACATACATACATACATACATACATACATACATGTCCAGTCCGTAAAGGGTGAGGATAATCCAACAATATCAAGTTAATATAAAATATTAAGTTTATATCTATATAGAGAGCTCAATGGATGTTATCCAGAGCAATATGATATTTATAAAGGAAAACTCAACACGTCATTTCAATTGGTTATAAATTATAATTCATTTCAATGAGCTAAATTCGCTCATTTCATCAGACCACACAATATTCGTTCCATTTGGTACAAAAAACTTTTACCGGAAAAACCGGTAAAAAATTTAAAACAGTGCTCAATATAGAAAATAGAGCTATGAATATTTATTATAAGTTATAGTTTAGAACATGTACAAATTATAATTTACTTCAAAAGTGTACATTTTGTCTCGACATCGAAAAAAACAATGTCTCATCAGGTAGTTAATAATGATGGTCATAAACGTTATTTTTTTAAAAGAAAATTAAAAAATTTCACTTCCCTTTTATTTTTGGAAAATTTTTCGTACGAGATAAAGAGGATAGAAAAGATGGGGAACCCAAAAAAACAAAAAAGGAGAACGAAAAAAGGGGAAGCAAAAAGGAAAGAAAGATACAGAGGAAATAAAGAGCTTGATACAGAAAATAAAAGCTGATTATAACGGCTCAGAGAGAAATAGAGCCAAAATTAGGTAGGAGGTGAAATATAGATGGATACACCTAAGGGTCACGCGACATCTGGGCTTAACAAAAAGGAAAAGGTGAGAAAATGCACTTAACTCGTACGAAAATTTTTCCAAAATCTTATACATGTTCTAAGCTATAAATTATAATAAATATATATATATATATATATATATATATATATATATATATATTTCATTTGTAAACGAGTTATCTAGGTTTCTACCATGTGGTGTCTTTAAGCAATCATCTTTATATATTTTTTCCAAAACCGGCGTAAACAGAAAAAATATTTTATTACCACTCATGATAATATTTAAAAAAATAAAATAAAATAAAATAAACGGACTAGCTAACCGATTTCGAACCTCGCTCAACAGAGCTAAATCGAAGTTAATAAAGGAATAGTTATTAGTAAAAGGAACAATGGGCAGTATGTATAGGAAAAAACGCTTAGATAGAAATACGTTTGAGGTCAAAATATATGATTTTTCTGTTTGCATGATGGTTTTAGAGATAATATATACATGGTCTCCAAATCTTTAAGGTGGTAATTTGTGTGCGACAAGCTAAGAATGAAGAATGAGTCGACACTGGTATTTACTATCTCCCCACTAGGACGTATACCCAAGTTGGATGCGGCACAAGGCCAATTAAAGTGGAAATCTGAGCCTGTAAGCTAAGCAAAAAATAACCCGTAGACCCACCCTGCTTCGGTAGATCCTCGTTTAGGTTCCTCTCGGCCTAGAGACAGAGAGTTGAGAGAGAGAGAGAGAGAGAGAGAGAGAGAGAGAGAGAGAGAGAGAGAGAGGCGCTTCCCTCGAAAATGAGTCGCCACTGGTATTTACTACCTTTCCACCAAGGCGGATGTGACACAAGGTCAATTAATGTAGGGATTCTGGGCCCTTAAGCTCAGCTAAAAATATCCCATAGAGCCTGCTTAAGGCAGAGTCGGACTCTTGTCTGTTCATCCCAAACGTGACTCTACCATTCGGCGGAGCCACGAAGCAGAGAGTTGACCAAAACAGTGTGGCGATTGACTCGAAAATGAGTCGATACTAAAATTTGCGATACGATTATGGTTATTTATAAGGTATACTGAAATAGAGGACCCGTATGTGTTGGTCACCCTGACTGACGAAGAGTAGTTCAAGTTTTGGATTTTTGTAGATACGTACTGCTTAATTCTGACACCCAGTCCTTAGTTATTCTCCCTATGTATTGTGATTCAGTCAGTCAGTTAAGTGCCATACGTGATTCACGCTTGGGCGATCATGTCTCGAAAGAGACATGACTGACTGGGCAGAAGATTATCCCGCAGTAGGTTGCCATTGCTTTCTGCGGTAGATTGGTTGCCGACCAAGGCTATAGAACCCAATCTGTCCTGCTATTTAACCCATAGCTGGAAGGAAGAGACGGATTAATACCTTTCCCAAGGGTATTTGCGCGTAAGTGAATACAATGGATTCAACTGGCTCCCCGGTTTCTCGTTCCGAGCCGACATCCACTGTACCAAACGCACAACCCTCAACATTTAAACGAATAAATCAACGAATTATTATGGTGTGGAGGGAGAAGATCTTTTCGTATAGAGGAAAAGACAAGTTTGGCAGAAAAAAAACACACAAATGTTAGCAGCAAAATAACAGCGTGGAACTGCCAAAGACACCTGCTAAGCAAATCTATCGTTAATGTTACCCTAACCCCTTAGTTCCCAACTAGGGTTCCATGGATCCCTAGGGGTCCATGAAAGAATTTCAAGGGGTCCAAAAGATTCTAATTCGTACCGGCGTATACTCATAATGTGCGGCGCACACCCTATAATTTTATCCATAGTTTCAAACTTGTTTTCTTCTACTTTTAAGATGCTTCTTCCCATTGACAATGCAAATCTCAACGTCATCAATAAGATGAATGAATATCATATACAGTTGTGTCAAATGAAGTAATGCTTATGTTTTAATCGCAGGCTTTATTAATATGTTCAATACTCATGTGTGATTTGCTCCCATGACAACACATACAGTTGTGCTGAATGAGGTAGTGCTGTTTGTGCGCACACTTCATATGTTATTGTATGATTTCATGCATCACACCATTGTTGCTACACACCACAAAATGTAAAATGAAGGAAAATAGAGAAATATAAAAGCCTTATGGGTAATCACTTTCATTGTCAGTGCAGTTGAGCTGAGACTGATGCTTTATATCGTAGTTAGTTGTCACCTCCAGTTATTCCTGGGGAGATTTTTGTCAAACTGATGAAATTGGTCACGATGTCCATTGAATTTAGTTTTGACGGCGTCACGTACACGTAAATTGATAGTGTTTCAATGGGTTCTCCCTTGGGAACCATCTTAACAAACATCTTTGTTTGATTCCATGAGGAGAGTGTGTTATCTAAATCTAATAAACTTGATGTTTATTTTCGTGGTGTGAATGACACTTTTTATCTCTTTAATGACGAGATTCCTTGATAATTCCTTGATTTATTCGTTTAAATGTAGTTGTGGGTCGCACTATACAGAGAGAACTATTCAAATACTGGATACCAGAATTAAGCAACAGGTACCTACAAAAATTCAAAATTTAACTACTTTTCGTCAGACAGGTTGACCAACGTATACAGGTCTTTCATTGCAGAACACCTTATAAATAACCATAATCGTTCCTCTAATTTTAGTGTGAACTCATCCTCGAGTCAACCTCACACTCTCTTGATCAACTCTATACCTCTGGGTGGAGAGGGACCCAAACGTGCCTTCACCGAAGGGTAGAGTCTCGTTTGGGGAGGAAAAACAAGAGCCTGACTCAGCCTTAAGCTGGGTCTATGGGATAATTTTGGCTGAGCTTAAGGGCCCAGAATACCCACTTTAATTGACCTTGTGTCGCATCCACTTTGGTGAGAAGGTGGTAAATACCAGAGTCGACTTATTCTCCATTCTTACCTGAAATTACTACCTTAAAGTTTTGGAGGGCATATTTATTTTATCTCTAAAACTTTCATTATGTAAACAGAAGGATCATATATTTGACCTCCAACTTATTTCCATCCCAAGCATATTGTCCGTTATTCCTTTTACTGATATTTATTTCTTTATTAACCTCGATTTAGCTCTGTTGAACGAGGTTCGAAACTAGTTAGCTAGCCCATTTTTTAATTTTATTTGTTAAATATTATCATGGGTGGTAAAAGAAATAAAAAAGACAGCCAGCCAGGAATTATCATTCTTTGAAAGGCCAGGAATACACTCGGACAGACACTCGCTTCTCTGCGTTTTTGAAGATGAGATTTTGATCTCGAAACATTAATGTTTAATAAATAAGTAATACCCAAAAACTTCTTTACCTTCCTTTATTTTACTCAACGCATTGTGACAGCCTTCAAGACATAACCACATATATATATATATGTGTGTGTGTGTGTGTGTGTGTGTGTGTGTGTGTGTGTGTGTGTGTGTGGTTGTTATTATTATTGCAATAATAGCATACTGCAACTCAGTTACAATAGTTTCGGTGTTCAATACACCATCATCAGGCAATGAAATGTGGTTAATTTACTTGGTCATAGATATACTGATAAGGAAATAAAAAAAATAGATTAAACTAGAAATAATAAAGGCCGTCAGATTAGATTATTATAATGGAGTGGGAAGGGCTATTACATTTTAAAAGAATTGTGGATGAAGATACGTACAAAATAATTGTGGCGAAGTGTATTCATAGGAGACTAGAAATGTCAAAAATTTAAACAGGAAAGGAATAAGATAGTAACTGATGTATTAAAAGCGAAGAGTTGAAAAAAATAAAAAATAAGAATAATAAAAAATATTCGTCTTAAAGGGTTTGTTGATATCAAAAACAGATTTTTAAAAATAGATGAGACAAAAGAAAGTGAGATTTTGAAATAGAAGTACTAGATAGTAGATGACTAGTAGTGAATGTAAATATACATAACAAAGTACCAGCTAAATAAGTTTAGTTTTAAGGTATATATAATTAATTAAATAGGATAAGTTTTATAGATAAGAGCAAATAGTAAACATAGAGATAATTTTAGGTACCTCAAATCATTTTTCGATATCCAGATTTAAATTGAAATTTTAAAAATAAATAATTTATCTTCAAACTTTAAAATTAGCTTTAATTGAAAGCCAAGAGATTAAATTTAGTAATTTCAGTAAGCAAAATATACTGGTGTATTTTAAACCGAAATTATATTGATTGGAATTAAAAATTTTCGGATAAAAAAAAAAAATTCAATTTTTCTGCCATTTCTGATTGATCGACACATTTCGTAAACATCTTGCAAAAATTGATATACCTCGCTGACACGTTATTTAAGTCAATTGTTTAAATTGAAACTTACCTTAATCTGATTTCAAATAATAGTTCTTGCTTACTGCCTAAAATTTACGACAAAAGCTTATCTTAAATTCGGTAGTTCTTTTCTTATCAGTCATCGAAGCTGATGATTGATTTAATGGCAGCTTCCGGCTGTGAATAACGTTAACTATGGCGAACAAACGTGCCAAAATTATATGTATCTAAAATGGTAAAATTCTAAAATTTTAATTTTTTTTTTTTTTTTTTTTAACTACACAGTAGTTACAAAATTTATTGAACATCAAAACTTTATAGCTATTGAGTCGCAGTATGCTATTATTATTATTATTATTATTATTATTATTATTATTATAACTATATATCTATGCTCTACTTGTGTATTCAGCACCCTTTAAAAGTAAATATGCAACTGGGGAATATGCTAACATTAGTTTAAATCACTTAAATTATTATGTGCGCAAGTTTTTTTTTTTAATCATTTCACCCCAAAGAAGGCATTCCACTGCCACTATTGCGCAGGGGCTTACATAAGGGAAAGTGATGAAAAAGAGTGGTTAGGGGCTTACATAAGGGAAAGTGATGAGAAAGAGTGGTTAGGGGCTTACATGAAAGTGATGAGAAAGAGTGGTTAGGGGCTTACATAAGGGAAAGTGATGAAAGAGTGGTTAGGGGCTTATAAGGGGAAAGTGATGAAAAAGAGTGGTTAGGGGCTTACATAAGGAAAGTGATGAGAAAGAGTGGTTAGGGGCTTACATAAAGGAAAGTGATGAAAAAAGAGTGGTTAGGGGCTTACATAAAGGAAAGTGATGAAAAAGAGTGGTTAGGGGCTTACATAAGGGAAAGTGATGAAAAAGTGGTTAGGGGCTTACATAAGGGAAAGTGATGAAAAAGAATTATTAGGGGCTTACATAAAGGAAAGTGATGAAAAAGAGTGGTTAGGGGCTTACATAAGGGAAAGTGATGAAAAAGAGTGGTTAGGGGCTTACATAAGGGAAAGTGATGAAAAAGAGTGGTTAGGGGCTTACATAAGGGAAAGTGATGAGAAAGAGTGGTTAGGGGCTTATAAGGGAAAGTGATGAAAAAGAGTGGTTAGGGGCTTACATAAGGGAAAGTGATGAAAAAGAGTGGTTAGGGGCTTACATAAGGGAAAGTGATGAAAAAGAGTGGTTAGGGGCTTACATAAGGGGAAAGTGATGAAAAAGAGTGGTTAGGGGCTTACATAAGGGAAAGTGATGAAAAAGAGTGGTTAGGGGCTTACATAAGGGAAAGTGATGAGAAAGAGTGGTTAGGGGCTTACATAAGGGAAAGTGATGAGAAAGAGTGGTTAGGGGCTTACATAAGGGAAAGTGATGAGAAAGAGTGGTTAGGGGCTTACATAAGGGAAAGTGATGAAAAAGAGTGGTTAGGGGCTTACATAAGGAAAGTGATGAAAAAGAGTGGTTAGGGGCTTACAGGAAAGTGATGAGAAAGAGTGGTTAGGGGCTTACATAAGGGAAAGTGATGAAAAAGAGTGGTTAGGGGCTTACATAAGGGAAAGTGATGAAAAAAGTGGTTAGGGGCTTACATAAGGGAAAGTGATGAGAAAGAGTGTTAGGGGCTTACATAAGGAAAGTGATGAAAAAAAGTGGTTAGGGGCTTACATAAGGAAATGATGAAAGAGTGGTTAGGGGCTTACATAAAGGAAAGTGATGAAAAAGAGTGGTTAAGGACTTACATAAAGGAAAGTGATGAGAAAGAGCTGATTAGGGGCTTACATAAAGGAAAGTGATAGAAGTAGTTAGGGGCTTACATAAGGGAAAGTGATGAAAGAGTAGTTAGAGGGCTTACATAAGGGGGAAAGTGATGAAAAAGAGTGGTTTAGAGGCTTACATAAAGGAAAGTGATGAAAAAGGTGATTAGAGACACATAAGGGAAAGTGATGAGAAGAGTGGTTAGGGGCTTACATAAGGGAAAGTGATGAGAAAGAGTGGTTAGGGGCTTACATAAGGGAAAGTGATGAAAAAAGGTGGTTAGGGGCTTACATAAGGAAAGTGATGAGAAAAGGTAGTTAGAGACTTGTAAAAAGGAAAGTGATGAAAAAGAGTGGTTAGGGGCTTACATAAGGAAAGTGATGAAAAAAGAGTGGTTAGGGGCTTACATAAGGGAAAGTGATGAAAAAGAGTGGTTAGGGGCTTACATAAGGGAAAGTGATGAGAAAAAGTGGTTAAGGGGCTTACATAAAGGAAAGTGATGAAAGAGTGAATTAGGAGCCACATAAGGGAAAGTGATGAGAAAAGTGGTTAGGGGCTTACATAAAGGAAAGTGATGAAAAGGAGTGGTTAGGGGCTTACATAAGGGAAAGTGATGAGAAAGAGTGGTTAGGGGCTTACATAAGGGAAAGTGATGAAAAAGAGTGGTTAGGGGCTTACATAAGGGAAAGTGATGAAAAAGAGTGGTTAGTTAGGGAGCTTACATAAGGGAAAGTGATGAAAAAGAGTGGTTAGGGGCTTACATAAGGGAAAGTGATGAGAAAGAGTGGTTAGGGGCTTACATAAGGGGGAAAAGTGATGAAAAAGAGTGAGTTAGGGGCTTACATAAGGAAAGTGATGAGAAAGAGTGGTTAGGGGCTTACATAAGGGAAAGTGATGAAAAGAAGTGGTTAGGGGCTTACATAAGGGAAAGTGATAGAGGAAAAGTGGTTAGGGGCTTACATAAGGAAAGTGATGAAAAAGAGTGGTTAAAGGCTTACATAAAGGAAAGTGATGAAAGAGTGGTTAGGGGCTTACATAAGGGAAAGTGATGAGAAAGAGTGAATTGGGGGCTTACATAAGGGAAAGTGATGAGAGTGGTTAGGGGCTTACATAAGGGAAAGTGATGAAAAAGTGGTTAGGGGCTTACATGAGGAAAAGTGATGAGAAAGAGTGGTTAGGGGCTTACATAAGGGAAAGTGATGAGAAAGAGTGGTTAGGGGCTTACATAAGGGAAAGTGAGTGAAAGAGTGGTTAGGGGCTTACATAAGGAAAGTGATGAAAAAGAGTGGTTAGGGGCTTACATAAGGAAAGTGATGAAAAAGAGTGGTAGACTACATAAGGAAAGTGATGAAAAAAAGAGTGGTTAGGGGCTTACATAAGGGAAAGTGATGAAAAAAGTGGTTGGAGCTTTATAAGGAAAAGTGATGAAAAAGAGTGGTTAGGGGCTTACATAAGGGAAAGTGATGAAAAGAGTGGTTAGGGGCTTACATAAGGGAAAGTGATGAAAAAGAGTGGTTAGGGGCTTACATAAGGGAAAGTGATGAGAAAGAGTGGTTAGGGGCTTACATAAGGGAAAGTGATGAGAAAGAGTGGTTAGGGGCTTACATAAGGAAAGTGATGAGAAAGAGTGGTTAGGGGCTTACATAAGGAAAGTGATGAAAAAAAGAGTGGTTAGGGGCTTACATAAGGAAAGTGATGAGAAAGAGTGGTTAGGGGCTTACATAAAGGAAAGTGATGAAAAAGAGTGGTTAGGAGCTTACATAAAGGGAAAGTGATGAGAAAGAGTGGTTAGGGGCTTACATAAGGGGAAAGTGATGAGAAAAGAGTGGTTAGGGGCTTACATAAGGAAAGTGATGAAAAAAAGAAGTGGTTAGGGGCTTACATAAGGGAAAGTGATGAAAAAGAGTGGTTAGGGGCTTACACCAGGAAAGTGATGAGAAAGAGTGGTTAGGGGCTTACATAAGGAAAAGTGATGAGAAAGAGTGGTTAGGGGCTTACATAAGGGAAAAGTGATGAAAAAAGAGTGGTTAGGGGCTTACATAAGGAAAGTGATGAGAAAGAGTGGTTAGGGGCTTACATAAGGGGAAAGTGATGAGAAAGAGTGGTTAGGGGCTTACATAAGGGAAAGTGATGAGAAAAGAGTGGTTAGGGGCTTACATAAGGGAAAGTGATGAAAAAAGAATTGGTTAGGGGCTTACATAAGGAAAGTGATGAAAAAGAGTGGTTAGGGGCTTACATAAGGGAAAGTGATGAAAAAGAGTGGTTAGGGGCTTACATAAGGGAAAGTGATGAGAAAAGAGTGGTTAGGGGCTTACATAAGGGGAAAGTGATGAAAAATTGGTTAGGGGCTTACATAAGGGAAAGTGATGAAAAAAGTGGTGGAAGCACATAAGGGAAAGTGATGAAAAAGAGTGGTTAGGGGCTTACATAAGGGAAAGTGATGAGAAAGAGTGGTTAGGGGCTTACATAAGGGAAAGTGATGAAAAAGAGTGGTTAGGGGCTTACATAAGGGAAAGTGATGAGAAAGAGTGGTTAGGGGCTTACATAAGGGAAAGTGATGAGAAAGAGTGGTTAGGGGCTTACATAAGGGAAAGTGATGAGAAAGAGTGGTTAGGGGCTTACATAAGGAAAAGCTGATGAAAAAGAGTGGTTAGGGGCTTACATAAGGGGAAAGTGATGAAAAAGAGTGGTTAGGGGCTTACATAAGGGAGAAAGTGATGAAAAAAAGAGTGGTTAGGGGCTTACATAAGGGAAAGTGATGAGAAAGAGTGGTTAGGGGCTTACATAAGGGAAAGTGATGAGAGTGGTTAGGGGCTTACATAAGGGAAAGTGATGAGAAAGAGTGGTTAGGGGCTTACATAAGGGAAAGTGATGAAAAAGAGTGGTTAGGGGCTTACATAAGGGAAAGTGATGAGAAAGAGTGGTTAGGGGCTTGCAGGAAAGTGAAGAGTGGTTAGGGGCTTACATAAGGGAAAGTGATGAGAAAGAGTGGTTAGGGGCTTACATAAGGAAAGTGATGAAAAAGAGTGGTTAGGGGCTTACATAGGGAAAGTGATGAGAAAGAGTGGTTAGGGGCTTACATAAGGGAAAGTGATGAAAGAGTGGTTAGGGGCTTACATAAGGAAAGTGATGAGAAAAGTGGTTAGGGGCTTACATAAGGGAAAGTGATGAAAAAAAAGAGTGGTTAGGGGCTTACATAAGGGGAAAGTGATGAGAAAGAGTGGTTAGGGGCTTACATAAGGGAAAGTGATGAAAAAGAGTGGTTAGGGGCTTACATAAGGGAAAGTGATGAGAAAGAGTGGTTAGGGCTTACATAAGGGAAAGTGATGAGAAGAGTGGTTAAAGGGGCTTACATAAGGGAAAGTGATGAGAAAGAGTGGTTAGGGGCTTACATAAGGGAAAGTGATGAAAAAGAGTGGTTAGGGGCTTACATAAGGGAAAGTGATGAGAAAGAGTGATTTTAGGGGCTTACATAAGGGAAAGTGATGAGAAAGAGTGGTTAGGGGCTTACATAGGGGAAAGTGATGAGAAAGAGTGGTTAGGGGCTTACATAAGGGAAAGTGATGAAAAGAGTGGTTAGGGGCTTACATAAGGGAAAGTGATGAGAAAAGAGTGGTTAGGGGCTTACATAAGGGGAAAGTGATGAGAAAGAGTGGTTAGGGGCTTACATAAGGGAAAGTGATGAGAAAGAGTGGTTAGGGGCTTACATAAGGGAAAGTGATGAAAAAGAGTGGTTAGATATAGGAAATGTCAGGAGGAGGGTGATAGACGGGTAAGGATACCGAGGATGAGTGTTGGGTAGATGAGAAGATTGATTGAGAGAATGGGTGCGAGTTAGTGTGTTAGGAGGTGTCTATTGACCTTACATTTAAACTCCTGGAGATTGTAGCTGTCGGGGAAGCAAGTGTATGGAAGGGAATTCCACAGGCGGGAAGTGCGAGAAAAGAAGCTGTTGGAGTAGAAATTGCGGTTACATCTTGTTTGTTTCACTGTAAAAGGGTGGGACCTATTTGCTAATCTAGTATCTCGTGCAAATTCATGCCTAGGGGGCATCAGTGATGTGTGTTTGTGTGTGCGTGTGTTCATTTACTGTTCAGTGTGTCATTTTTTTTTAAATATATAACGGTTAAATAACTTACAGTGTTTCATTACTTCATGTTTGAAATCAAGCGGAGAACTGCAATTATATTTCTTCGTACAATCTGTCATAATACGGAGATTAGTTCTGAAATAAAATTTGAAAAATTAAATATATAAATAGATTAAATAAATAATTTTCGAAATCAATAATTTGCTATGGAAAAATGTGTATGTCCATTTCCTGGAGGCTTTACGTCTATACACAAACTAGAATAAATTCTAGCAGACATTAACAGTTTCTTTGGGATAGGCATAGCGTAGGAAAAAGTCCTTAGGTTTATAGAGCTACATGCGGGAAGGGACAACTCAACACCGCTGACTGTGCACCGAGATAACTCAACACCAGAAAAACATAATTTCTTTTTATAACCTAATAAATGTAATTTATAAAAGACAGAATTCTAATTAACATATATATATATATATATATGGAGGTGTAGAGTGGAAAGGGAAAAGAACATGATACAAGGGAGGGAAAAGATGTGAATTAAGAAGATATAGGAGCGAGGAATAAATTCTCGTGTAAATTACGCAAAAATATAACATTGACTTCTCATTTGAACAGACCAAACTTAAACAAAAATATTACAGAGAAAATTTATTCAAATCGCCATTGGCTTCAACCATAGAGCTACATGCGGAAAGGGACGACTCAGCACCGCCGACTGTGCACCGAGATAACTCAGCACCAGAAAACTATAATTTCTTTTTATAACCTAATAAATGTAATTTATAAAAGACAAAACTCCAATTAATATATATTAGGAGCGACGGATAAATTTCCGTGTAAATTACGCAAAAATATAAGATTGATATCTCATTTGTACAGATAATTTACCAAACTTAATTAAAAATATTTTGCAATACTTCTCTTCTTCTTCTATGTGACCTATCCTTTCAGGACGTAGGCGATCATGGCTTTCTACGTCTCCCTATTCCTGGTGGCTCTTAATAAGTATTCTCCTGTTACTCCAAGCAACCCTCGTTCCGTCAGCCACCTGATCAAGCCCTTGAAATATGTTATCCGCTGCCTTCCTGTCTCTTTTTCCTTCTATCTGGCCTGTAAGTATCAGGTTCTCCAAGCCCTCTTTCCTCATTGCATGTCCAAGGAACTTTAGTTGTCTCTTCCTGATGCTCACTATTAGTTTTCTTTTCAATGCCATTCTTTCCAAAACCTCATCATTGCTCACATGTTCGGTCCATGATATCCGCAGCATCCTCTGTAAAACCACATTTCAGCTGCTTCAAGTTTTGTCCTCATTTTCGATGATATTGTCCAGCATTCACTGCCGTATTGAAGAACTGACATCACATAGCAATCTAGCACTCTCTTCTTTGTTTCTAAAGAAATTTTCCTGTGTTTTAGTACTTTCTTTACTTACCTTCTGAAATGCGTCTTTCGCCATGCTAATTCGCCTTCGGATTTCTGTGTCGCACTTTCCATCACCTGTTATAACACTTCCTAGGTATTTAAATTTTTCTACCTGCTTGATTCTAGTATCCCCTACCTGTATTTAGCATTTTGGGTTGTTCTTTGTGCTGATGACCATGCATTCAGTTTTCTTGGAATTTATTTGTAGTCCTTTTTTGTCACTCTCCTCAGCTACCTTCTGTAGGAGGCCCTGTAGTTTTCTTTCCGTGTCTGCAATCAACACTCTATCATCTGCTTACCTTATGCTGTTCAAATTGTGGCCTCCGATTACAAATCCTGGCGTCGCATTTAGAGTCCTCAAAATATTCTCGCTGTACAAGTTGAAGAGATCCGGTGAAAAGACACATCCTTGTCTTACGCCCCTTTCTATCTTTGTAAATCTGCTGAAATTGTGACCTGTCCGTATGCAGGTAGTTTGCTTTCAGTAGAGATTCTTCATTATTCTGATGTCTTTCCCAAAAATGTTGAGGTTGCTGAGCATCTCCATCAATTCTTTGTGGCGTATTTTGTCGAATGCCTTCGCATAATCAATAAAACATAGGTACACGTCCTTCTTCATTTGCATTGCCCTTTCGGAGAGCATCCTAATCATAAACCTAGCGTTCCTTGTTCCAGTGTCTTTGACGAACCCACACTGTTCCTGTCCTATCTCTGGCCTGATTTTGCTTCTCTCTCTATTCATCAGGATTCTGACAATCAGTTTTGTAATGTAACTCATTAAGCTGATAGTTCTGTGTAGTTCGCACTCGTTTGCTCCTGGCTTCTTCGGCAGTGCTATAAAAATCGACTCGCATAGGTAGTCTAGTAAAAATTTCGTTTATTATTTCTGTAATTTTCTCTATGCTGAATTCTTCTAGGGCTATCAGCAGCTCTATTAGCTTCAACCTCAACCTCTAAACGAATTCAGAATCTCCTGCATTTTTTCTCGACCGTCTCCTTGTTTAAGCGCTGCCATACTACTTGCTATCGGTTCATCTTCCGTGTTAAAGGAGTTTTGTAGGTCTTTCGATCAACTCATAATAATAATGCGCACTTCACATAATAATCAAGGGATTTGTAGTCGGGGGGAGTTAGGTGGCTAGATATAAGGAGTTGATGTGGTCACTGAAATTGTCTGAAAGTCATGATTGACTTCTTCTCCTTATGAGGCATGATGCGGATTCCTGCTACCTGACATACGGTCTTCCAGCAGCCACTCTCTTGACCCAGAGCAGGGACTTGATGTAGGCCTCTGTGTCGAGTCTTGGGCCTTCGCCAACAAATTCAGGAATTCTTTTCCCATCAGAATGATCACAGTGAGTTTTCCGATCTGTTATTCTTTCTTGATGTTCATTAGACTCGTTCAACTTTTTCCGGACCTTCTGCACTTTCATCACACTGACAACCAAATACTCAGAAATGTTCGTATAGGAGCTTCCGTTGTGAATGCCAACCAGTACAGCACGCCGTTTCCAAATTTCTGGCGGAGTGAAATGCGTCATGACATTTTTTTTATTGTAAACGGTTCCCAACTGACCCTACTATACTGTGCAGTCGATAAAATGAAAAACAAACCACTACCAATCGTAAAATTAGATATATAAAACGGCCACAATTTACTCATCGCATCCTCTATACTTAAAGAGACAATAGTTTTAAAACATTTTGTGTTTTTCTCTCTCATTAACAAACAGATGAAACATTTGTTCTAACAACAAATAATCAAACTGGAACCAAACCAAAGCAAAAACAAAAACAAAAACAAAGAATATATGCTAAATAAATATAAAAATAAGTTTCATTAAAAATGACAGACAAGATGCTTTGGTTAAGTTTTTTCATAGAATTTTTAATGCGATCGATGTTGATTTGAAGTAAGATATTTCCTGGGTATAAGTTGTAAATCATTTTTATAATTGTTTGTCTGTGTTTAATTTTATCATTATTAATACTTCTGATTGATTTGGTATTGTTTTTTATTATATTCCGGTTCAGTCAAGATGTCTTATAGTATCGCATTATGTTTTTGGATTACATTATTTAAATGTAAGATTTCATTTTTAGCTGTTGATATTAAATATTGATTCGATACTAAAAAAAAACATCTTCACCGAACCTGAATATAAATGAAGTACAACAACATATCAATCCAAGTATTAACTATGATGAACTTAAACACAGACAAATACTATTTTTTAAATAATCGTTTCACCCCAAGCAGAGCAATGCTGCTACTAATGCGCAGAGGGATACAATGAGAGGAGAGGGAAAACAGAAAAGAAAACAGTATAGGTGATGTTGTCGAAAGAGTAAGGGATATGAGGGGGTCACGAAGATAGAAGACGGTAATTGACATTGCATCTAAACTTTTGAATGTTCGTTGTGGTGCACTGGATATCGACTTGGAACAAGAAATCGATGGATTAAATAAAAGGACAGATTGGGTTTTATAGCCTTGGCTGGCAACCAGTCTACCGCAGAAAGTAATGGCAACCTGCTGCGGGATAATCATCTGCCCAGTCAGTCATGTCTCTTTCGAGACATGATCGCCCAAGCGTATATCACGTATGGTACTTAGCTGACTGATCAGGGAAGCAAACATGGAGAAGGGAGTTCCACGGGCGGGAAGTGCGAGTAAAAAAACTGATCGAAAAGCTTTAAAAACTAAAGCAGGGAAATATTCTACTTCCCAGCAATATTGTTCATATTAAAAAACTAAACTATAGCAACTTGTCTCTCAGTTTTAATGAACATTGCATATCTATATATCTGTGTGTGTGTGTGTGTGTGTGTGTGTGTGTGTGTGTGTGTGTGTGTGTGTGTGTGTGTGTGTGTGTGTGTGATGTAGAAGAAATATAAACGGCGATGCACGTAATTGAACACTGACCGTCAGATAAAGAATAATACTAAGAAAATGGATTATTCCACTGACGATCACGTGACCACTGAAATAACTATATGAGCACTAGACAGAAATCTGGATTGCTGAGCGTTCGGCAAATAGCTAACAGAAGTCTGGATCGTTCAGTATACAGCGGTTGAATGTGGATCGTTGAGCATGTAGCAAGTAATCGGAGTCGTGGGGTTTCATACATTGACACCCCACACACACACACACACACACACACGCATGGTCACTCGCCGTCCACGTGATGACTGGTTTCCGCCAAAACGATGCTAATAAAAGCGGAAAACATCACGTGGTACACTAGTTAGGATTTCGTCCCGGGGCGAGAGCAAACATGTCTCCCTAACTCACGCAAACATACGCGCACTAATTGCGGGTAGCAATTAGTGGCGCAAATTTCTTTTATTTTTCTTCTACGACATTAACACTATGCACATTAACTTTCATTCAAACAAGACCTTACATAAAATAACTTTCTACACATAAAATCACAATTTTTCCAACCTTCGTCAGTAGAAATCCACAGACTGCTACATTCGCATGTAAGTCTCTCTCTACTCAACGCACACACAGACACCGAACTTTGTCTTCTGTCTGACTTTCTTCATTAAGGATTTGAACTTTGAACTCTTTACGATAATCTTAACAATTGTTACAAACCTTTCTTTCAGCTAGAGAAAAAACTTCATACATCTTATTTTGTTCCTACGAACAGACGAAGGGGAATGACTCTTTCCTTTTCACTTTCTTATGCATGCTCTCTCAACCCCATGTAACCTTTGTCAATACATTGTTTTTCTGGTTACTTTCGCCTTACTCGTTCTTTCTTATTGTCTGTTTTATTTCACCACCCATGTTACGTCGAGTCGACTCATAAATCTAAATTAGTAAGTGGACGCTTCGCCCACTACAGAGTTCAACGAATAACGGATCTATCGAGTGACCCAGCTGTGAATTGACCGTGGATCAATCCTCTTACGAGTAACTAACTGAATATACCAAGGCCAAGATATGTACAACCGTGTGATGCCAACCTTGTAAAAAACCTACGGGCTACAACGCAACCAACGAGATTACAACAATAATGCCATTTAAAAATATTGTTGCTGTTAAAACTGTATAAACATTATACAATAGAAAAGATATACTAAACTACACAAACGAAATAAATGCTGGCGTTCGAAATGTTCCCCATTCTCAAGATTCCAAGATATTTTCTCTTCCTTAATAAAAAAAAAAATATTACGTTAAAACAACTATAAAACATTGATGTGCGATCTGATATGATGGACAACGTTTCAGTATGTGAAATCAGAGAGCCGAATTTTAATTTCTGTTAGGTTATATTCAGTCAGTTAAGTGCCATACGTGATACACGCTTTGTTCTAACTCCGACAGTTTTTAATAAAAATTAGTGAAACTTGGCACATTATATGGCAACACTAACACATGAGCAGATCTAAAATTCTAAACTAATCTGTGCAATAGTAAATAAATGGCAGCCATTTTGGTGACTTGCAGCCTGTTTCAGCGTGCCAACTTTATATGCAAATCATTGCTAAAGTTTCAAATATGGTGAAGTGGTGACAGAAAATTAGAACATTGATTATTTTAGGAATATGTAATTTGAGAAAAACAATAATACAGAACAAACATATTCAATATGGTTTCATAGTACAATCAATATTGTATATAATTGCAATTTTTATTAACAAGAGAAAAAAACCCTTTGGTCCATTTGTAATATAATAATCTGGCCCAACCGTGGAAGTGAGGAAGCGGGGGCGTTTTCCGGCCATTGAAAGGAGCGGATGGTTGTTTGACCTTATTTCCGGCAAGTAGCGGAAATGGCTACAAGAGGCAAACAGAACAGGTGTCTCTGAGAATTACGTGGGCGTGCGTAGGCGAGGCAGAGCCGGAAGTTTCGGTTTAGAGATAAAAAGACCTCGAAGCACGCATTGCAGAGCAGTCGGCAGAGAAGAACAGAGCAGTCGGGAGAGCAGAATAGTCAGAGCATTTCAGGGCAGTCGACAGAACAGGCAGAGAACCAGTCCCAGAGAGACCCAGTCAGTCGAAGAGAAGTCGACAAGCAGTCAAGCGGTCAGTCTCGACAGAAGTAGAAGTCAAGCAGTCTCGACAGACAGTCTAGGCAGAGAGCCAGACCAGACCAGAATAGAGGAGCAACAGATACGACAACACCCCCCCCCCGTCACCTTGTCAACTTTAGAAGAGCGCTCTCTCTCTCGCGCTCTGTTCCCTAGGCGACACGGTCCAGCGTTCGTTTAATAAAAATATAAGTCATATATTTTTATATACACCCGTGTTTGTCTGTTTATTGGTATATAACAGACTAATTGTTTTGGTGCCTTCCTGACTCGGTTTTGAATCAACAAAACATTGATGCGAATTGGGTTACCACAACAACGATTGAAAATTCAACAGACTTGAAATTTCCGGAATTAAAACTGCCACCAGTAAAAAAAAAAAAAAGACGAAAATATAGCAGCCGTATGGCTGGACATCGCAAGGTAAAGTGTCACTTTGATTTAATAGTGTGTGTGTTCTCTGCTCGTGTTTATAGTAGGTCTGGTTGAAAAAAAGAAATGGGACAGCATATTGTTGCCGATCTGACCGTAGAATGAGAAATATGGATTGTTCGGAGAGAGGGGTGTTAAAAGTTGACAAGAAGGTGTTAAAGTTAGAGGAAGAAGGTGTTAAGGTTGGAGGAGAGGGGTGTTAAAATGAGGAAGAAAGTGTTAAAGTGGGGTGTTAAGGCTGACAGTGGGGTGTTAAAGCTGAAATATTTACCTATCTTTGGGTGCAGGGCGCCTGAGTTGATGATTTATTTTTTTGTTAATGTTTTGCCATATATGTGAAGTGAGAAAATAGTTAATATTTCGTAGAATAAATATTTAATGAAATAATTTTGGTTTGTGTCTTAATTTTACTTAAAAAGCGGCACGAACTTTCCAGACAACCCAATAGAAATATTGACGAACAACTATTATCAATGTGATTATGAAGGTCAGTTGTATGGTTGAAATAGTTGAGTTTTTCTGATCAGTACTCGAGCCGAATTAAAAAAAAAAAAAAAAAAACAATCGATGTTCTACGTACACAAACTTTCCCCAATTGGAGTATTAGCGTAAAATGACCCTCTCCATTTTCTCCATTTGGCCTTGTATTGCATGAACTAAATCAAGTTTGGTAAATATTGACAGATTATAAATATAACTGAATGCTACCACAATGGGAAAATCGGAGAAACGAAAGGGTTCTTTAATTTTATTCGTTCGTAAACGTCAATTTGTAATCTGTACACAGATAATTGTCAAAATTTAAAAATGTTTGTGTTTTGCGTGACATTTCTACAGCATAGAAATGACTTAAATGTTATCGAGAGCTTTAAAGTGTAATATTAATTATGCAGTTAACAACAGCCAACAAAATCGCCAATTATAAATATATCTCAACATCGTTGCTTGAAAACAACTGCATTGTTTGGTTATTTCTTTGCGAATACACCGATTATATATATTCTTAAAACATTCACCCGCGTCTCAGTGTTTCGCGATGTGAGTCAGATATTGAAAAGATATTTTGTTATCAATATGGTGGAATCGGATTATTTGGGGAGATTTGGGAGGATTAAATTAAAATCTAAAACTTATTTTTATTTACGTAAAAGTACTTCACTTTTATGCTTTTGTGCAGATTCCCATCAATTCAACATCCTCTGTGAATTTTCATTTATGTGACTTGTGAAATATCTTTTGAAGATATATTAATTTCTGAAAACTAGTAAATATGGAGAGATTTAGTGAAGGATATGAGGAACTCCCGAAGAAGTTGACGATAGGAGTTACCGCTGGCGTGGTCGGCGTAATAATAATCCTGGGAATAGTAGCCAGGAAGCGGATTTTAAGTGGGAAAGAAGCAACAGTGCTTCGGAAAAGGAAATTGAGTTATCCGTTGGAATAGTACTCCGGGTCAACGGGTGTTCAATCCTCAAAATGTCTCTGCGTTAAACAGAGAGATGTCGACAAAGCAGATATGCTTGGTTTCGAATCCAGAGGAAGTAGTTGAGGGAATGGAAAGCATTATACAAACTAAGGAACTACGAGTCACGGGTCCATTTTTTATTTTTTTTTTAGACTAAATTAATATCCTCCACAAGTAAATTGCATGCGGATTAACGTTGGAATCAGGGTAATTTTCTTAAATTTCTATTGAACATTTCTCGGTCAGTCTATGAATGTTATGTACGGCAAATAATGACCATTTCTTCTGTGTTCAAACATAGTATGTTTGAAATTAAATTAAATTAAATGAGGTTACGTGGTAACAATAAACTCGAGCAGAAGCACACATGGTGTTGGTCGAAGGTCATTTACTCGATGTTAGTTGTAAACTAGGGCGCGGTTACCGCCCAATAATCATGGATTATGCATCGAAGAGTCGAGAGAGAAAATGAACATTTTTGAGAACTTTGCCCAATTCTGTGAAAAAGGATATTAAAAAAAAAAAAAAAAAAAAAAGAACAATGGAACATCGAGCTGGTAGAACAATTTTCAAGATGGACACGAACATTATGGGGCTGCCGATGTAGGCTCCCCTATATATATATATTTTTTTGTTGTTGTTTTTTTTCGGCATGCACATGTTTGTTGTTTTGTTTGTTTCGACACATGTTTTATACAATTGTAGGGCTTGTGTGGCATGGGGAGGAGAGTGAGGATGTTGCGCTTAAAATGTTCTCAGGCGAACATTTTGGAAAATGGTTGGGCGAGGAATGTAATATAATAATCTGGCCCAACCGTGGAAGTGAGGAAGCGGGGGCGTTTTCCGGCCATTGAAAGGAGCGGATGGTTGTTTGACCTTATTTCCGGCAAGTAGCGGAAATGGCTACAAGAGGCAAACAGAACAGGTGTCTCTGAGAATTACGTGGGCGTGCGTAGGCGAGGCAGAGCCGGAAGTTTCGGTTTAGAGATAAAAAGACCTCGAAGCACGCATTGCAGAGCAGTCGGCAGAGAAGAACAGAGCAGTCGGGAGAGCAGAATAGTCAGAGCATTTCAGGGCAGTCGACAGAACAGGCAGAGAACCAGTCCCAGAGAGACCCAGTCAGTCGAAGAGAAGTCGACAAGCAGTCAAGCGGTCAGTCTCGACAGAAGTAGAAGTCAAGCAGTCTCGACAGACAGTCTAGGCAGAGAGCCAGACCAGACCAGAATAGAGGAGCAACAGATACGACAACACCCCCCGTCACCTTGTCAACTTTAGAAGAGCGCTCTCTCTCTCTCGCTCTGTTCCCTAGGCGACACGGTCCAGCGTTCGTTTAATAAAAATATAAGTCATATATTTTTATATACACCCGTGTTTGTCTGTTTATTGGTATATAACACATTGAAGATGGACCAAAGGTTTCATCTGATGAAATTTCTTTGGCAGTAGTCAGAATGGCATTCCAGAGGTCATCCTTGGAGGTGTACTGCCTTCCTCCGGAGTAAATCTTCCTTTCCAAGATGCTCCACAGATTTTCGATGGGATTTAAATCTGGAGAACAGGCTAGCCATTGCATTATTTTCCCATGTCTGGCAAAAACACTCTCCAAATATTCAGTGGTTATCCTTGCAGCATGAGACTGCATTATCATGCATGAATACCATCTTTTTCCGGAATGACAAATTTTTCTTCTTGTGCCAGGATTTGAGGTGTTCCTTAATGAAGCCAATGTGGCGTTTGGCGGTCATTTTCACTCTATCTGCGACTCTGAATGGTCCTGCCAGCTCATTACCAATGATTGCAGCCCAAAACATCACACCACCACCTCCTTGTTGATGCCTGATCTGGTGGGGAATTGGACTCTCATTACAGTACCATTCTTTCCTCCACTCATCGGGTCCATCTAGGGTCGCTCGACACTCATCGGTGAACAAAACAGTTTGAAAATTTACCTTCATGTGATTTCTTGCCTACTCCGTCCTCTTTTTCTTGTGGACATCCTTTAATCGAGGGCAAATCTCTGGCTTTCCACATTTTGCAACCGTCCTCAGGATACGGCATCGAGTTGATTTGGGCACATCAGGAACGCCATCATTTTCAAAAACTTTTTTGCTAGTTTCAAGAGGGTTACGGTGGACTTCTCTCTTGATCCTACTCATGGCTCGATGCAACACAGGGGCTTTCTTATGAATTTTCCCTTTGTCAGAACGTCTGTTGCAAAGTTCAGGGTAAGTAACAATTTTTTTTAATTTTACGATGCTCACGGGCCAATTCTTTGGCTATTTCTAAGGTAGATATCTTATTACAAACCTTTTCGACAATTTTAGACTTCTCAGCTTGACTCATCTTGCATATAGTGTTGCCTGATAGTGATAGTGTTGCCATATAACGTGCCAAGTTTCACTAATTTTTATTAAAATCTGTCGGAGTTAGAACAAAAAAATCGATTTGCATATAATTCTGGCACACAGTGTATTTCCAAGTATATTTTATTTATGCCTATCTATCTGTATACATAAATGTGTGCAGATAGTTATGAAACAAAAACACATACTTACTGACACGAGGATATAACACTCAAACAAGATTCGTTACCCCTGAAAGAGAAATCAAAATTCAAACCAGTGTACCGTATTAAAATGCCTAAACTTAGTTTTTGAGCCTCGAAAAATATCAGAAAAAATTATTTAGCATTTAACTCCTACTGAAACTTGAATTTCAGTGTAAACTCTTATAGAAAAGTGGACTCTTCATTTGTAATTCTTTTGTTCTACGCAACACGTGTTTACTTTGTGAGTAGAACAAAATCTACCACTGTAACAAGATGCTTCTTGTTCAATTGCCGTTTTTTATTTAAAAAGTGGACTATACGACACGCACACTAAACAAACACACACACATGCACGCGCGCTCGCGCACACACACACACACACACACACACACACACACACACACACACACATATATATATATATATATATATATATATATATATATATACCCGGGTAAAGAAAACAGGCATGCTTAGAACCCCGTGTTCTACGGTATTTACTTTTTAAAAACGTGCTCAATTCAATATAAATAGTAGCATATAATATAATGTCCATTGGAAAATAAGTGCCTTACAGACTTGGTTGTTTATCAATGTACTACTTCTACAGAGAACCCTAGTAATATAAAGATTTATATTGGAAGTACTAAGAATTCGTTGAAGCAAAGAATTTATCAACACACTTCTTCATTTAATAATAATAAGTACCGGAATAGAACATCGCTATCGAAATATTTATGATATCTAAAAGAAACCAATAAAACTCCCACAATAAAGTGGAAAATCTTCTTGAAATAACTAAAATATGTAAATCTTTAAACGACTCTTATGTCAATATGAAAAACTATATATTATTAAATTTCTTAAAAATAGAAATATGATAAATAAACGTAATGAAATTAATGTCATATGTAAACATTGCAACATTTTCATCTTAGAATACGGTTAATGATACTTCATAAAAATATAGATTAACTTACATATATCCGATAATTTTTTGTATTATGATACAATATTAATTTAGTAGATATTAAAATTTGTGCAAGTTAAGAGTATATCAAAATTTGATGAAAAAATGCACTCTGAAACTAAATAAAAATAGTTTACTTTAATCATATCAAAAATCTCTTTAAGTCAGATCAATAATAAAAAAAAGTTTTCTTTCTTTTTTTTATTTTTAAAATGGCTGGGATACGTAGAAATCTAAGAAAATAACCTTGTAGCGATAATGTATGCATCGCACCGGAAAAAGCAGTCTAGACTTTAGCTGATGATGACACTTTCTCGTTAAGCTTGAAAGAAAAAAACCCGTATCATCAAACATATAACCTATATTTTCAAATTTTAGAAGTCGACCATCATTCTGATTAGTTAAATTAAACACACACATAAAATCTAATTTTTTGTCTTCCTCCTTCATATTTAACTCTTTAAGTAACAAACGTATTGTTTTCTACATTCAAATGTAAATAATGTTCACCACGATTATTCAACATTGCCTGAGGTAAAATCTCAAACATAGAAATTTCCATGTCGTAATGTAAATTAAATAAATTTTAAATAATATATTTTAACACTATCGCTCCCAGGGGTCAAGTCCTAGCCACGGGATCATATATTTAACAGTATAGCTCTCAGGTCCCTGAGCATCCAGAGGTCAGTCCACTGCTCACTGGTTTAATTCTGCTTCCTGCCCACGTTGTGATTATTAGATCCAGAAATCAGACGTGCTGTTCGCTCGCGGTCGACTGAGGATGCAGACACGACCGAAGAAGCCGGTGTTAAACATTTAGAAACCAGCAAAATGAAATAGAAAGGAAAAAATCATGTCCGTAGAAAGCCAAGCAACTGTTCGATGGTTGCACTGTTAATGTTTTTCTATACAAGAAAAGAATAGAAAACGAAAAAGGTTATAAATTGGAAAAGTTTTTAACATAACAAGCCATACGCAGGAGTCTAGACAGAGAGAGAGTGTGTTTGGTTCACTGGTTGTTAAATCGTCTCGAAAGATATCTAACTCTTTTCAACAATGTTCTTCAGACTCTTTTGACGGAGTCAATTCTTCTCTATTAAAACGCTGGGACCACGTGTCTTGCGAAGGTGCTGGTACAAGCGACAACTGCTGCGACGATAATATTTCTCAATGTCCTGGTTTCTAGCTTGTCCGCACACTTGCTTCAGCGAGGGGGTTCCGATCTCACATACGTCCTTGCTCTTTCACGAACACCGACCGACTCTGTTAACTTCAGCATTACGACGTGCTTATATAGGAGACCAGTGGTTATAAGCTAGGTCGCCATGCATTTATCATAAGTGATCCCGAGCGTTAATTGCTTCAGTCAAAATCATGCGATCTCTCCAAGTTCCTTTTGCTTAGTAATCGCTGTTTAAATTCTACTTGTAAAAAAAATACTTTCGTACATTTCTACCACTCTCCGATGACCCAAATATAACGGCATATCTTATGCTAGATTCATATTTCACTATTAGCAAACAAACACGTCTTGCTATTTAATCTCCACCAAAATCCTCCTTATCACAGTCATTATTTCATTTATCTCTATTGTTTTCTGTTTCTTCTGTTTAGATCAAATTTCTCTACTGGTAAACAACCAGGCTGGCTTAATTCAATGTTCAACTCAATCCCAAAAAAGAAATAATTAATATCTGTCACGTTGTTCTGAAAGCCAAATTCTGTTTTTAAAGAATTCTTAATAAAAATTAAAAAGGATTACGAACGACGCGTCGTTCGTTTCGGCCTTCTTCAGGCACCAAGAATTTTGAACCTTTTAAATGCATGTATGTGTTTGACTCTGACTCTCTCTCTCTCTCTCTCTCTCTCTCTCTCTCTCTCTCACACACACACACACACACACACACACAATATATATATATATATATATATATATATATATATATATAGGATTAATACAGATATTGGAATTTGTCACTTAGCTGATTTACGTTATATTCAGCACCACTACTCCGAAGTTTAGAACATTTTCGTACTTGTTCTCGTTACACGTCAGCAGATTTCAGAATAAGTCAGTCAATTTTCTCGTTTTTGCTATTTTTATATTGAGTTAAAAATACATTCTATGCGCCTTTTCTTAGTGTTAGGTTGGTATTTTTTCCCTCTCTGCATGTATGTTATTTCACTTTTCAAAATTATATATATAAACAGATTTGTTTAGATAGATAGATAGATAGATAGATAGATAGAGAGAGAGAGAGAGAGAGAGAGAGAGAGAGAGAGAGAGAGATTTGTTTGCACTAAAATTTCCCTTCTCTCATTCTGTGCGCCTATGGCTTAGGGAGGAGGGACTCCGACTGACACCAAATCGGTTGAGTTTCGATCCCTCTTTCCACGCGATCAAAACGGAAGCAAATGGATGTTTAGCCACACTGCTGAGCTGTGATACAGCGAAACAGGCTTGTATGTAGATGATTAATATATATATATATATATATATATATATATATATATATATTGACAAATTTTGAAAAGTGTAATTATCAAGGCATCCTACAGATGTGCATACATACATACATGCAGAGAGGAAAAAATATCAACCTAACACCATGAAAACGCGTATAAAATGTAAAAAAAAAACTATTCTAATATATATATATATATATATATATATATATTAGAATAGATTTTCATCAATCCGACAGATTTTTATCCCTTTAAAAGTTATTTTTAATGAATACTCATATTTTAGTGGGCGCTCATTTTATTTGTCAAACATCTACCGACTTGAATAATTAATTATTTATGGGGTATTTACTGGGCGTAGCAGTCGTGTAAACAAACGAAGTGAGGTACAAGCATAATTATAATAGGATGTGTCCAAATATACAGAAATGTCACAATTATGCAATTAAAATTGCAGTCATATAAACATATTATATGAGCATGACATGTTAGATAAATTTCAGGGGTACAAGCTCATGTCGATATGTGGAAAATATAACGGTTAACCCTAGATTTTAATAGATTAAAATTATAGTGGTCAATTGATTATGATTTTTACAATGATGCTCATCCTGTACAATGGCCAAGATTCGCACGAAATAGAAAGCTACAGAGTAAGAGGCATTAACCCCAGCAAGAAGATCAGAAACAAGGGGGTCATTGGAAGTGAAAGAGACGGAAAAGGATTTCGAAGGAACCGGAAACCCGACTTTAAATAGAAAACAGCATAAGCCTCGACTCCTTTTTAAAAGACAGACACAATTTTGAATCGGACAATAAGCAAATCCTATCTAAACTTCAGTCAGTTAAGTGCCATACGTGAAACAGGCTCGGGCGATCATGTCTCAAAAGAGACATGACTGACTAGGCAGAAGATTATCCCGCAGTGGGTTGCTATTGCTTTCTGTGGTAGATTGGTTGCCAGCCAAGTCTATAGAACCCAGTCTGTCCTGTTATTTAACCCATACCTGGAAGGAAGAGACGGATTAGTACTTTCCCAAGGGTATTTGCGCGTAAGTGAATGCAATGAATTCAACTGGAATTTGAACTCGGCTCCCAGATTTCTCGTTCCGAGTCGATATCCACTGCGCCACAACGCACATCCTATCTAAACTTACTGAAGAAAAAAGGTAAATCAATAGTAAATGAATGTTCAGAATTTTAGGCAGAGACGTTAGACTTACTTCGCACTCAGCTAAGGCTACATAAATAATGGACTATCCCTTTTTGATCACGTAGAAATACGGAAAAGACATATCAGTGACGCACCATGTCGGATTAATAGAAAATCCACTTTAAAATTTCTTTTTGTTTACCTCACTCCTTCTTCTATCCTTTATCTTTCGAAGAACAAGATCAGGTCTAAAAGTATCGACTGCTGCCATATATGGCCAGGAGCTTCCCGATTTTCATCTTCCAGTTTCGATAGAATCCAAAAGCGCCCCCACGTCCTTGTGAATGACAAACTTTTTCTATCCTACAATCCCTTTCCCACAGACGAAAAGTCGCAACCCTTCCGCTGTTTTATCACTGCTTCCACGAAAAGTGCTCATATGAACTATATTCTTTAGTTCCACAGATTTCTAACATTTACGGCTAGGACCCACGTCACGCATATTGTAACGAACGACCTTTATTGGTTTAATATACCATTGATAAGAAATAATTTTACCCGATTAGCTTCTTTACACGAACCGCTGCTTTGTGAAACCGACTCCCAAGAGGATGCTTTCCTGATTACTGAAATTTTAACCTGTTCAGGGCTAGAGTTAACCGTTATCTTATACACATATCACCATAAAGTTTGCCTCTTACTCTGCAACTATATACCTCGAATGGTTCTTGGGCCTTGAAGTATGTGGGACATTTGTATATATGTATATATAGTTGTGTGTATGTCTTAGTGGTATAAAAGTCTCTCTGAGAAAAAAAAAGCGTGTTTTTCATTCTTTTTCCTTTCAGTCATTCCGTTCCGTCAGTGAAGTACGGTGTTATTATATCACAAATATAACAATGCCCATAACGAGGTAAATACAAATGAAAGAATAAATCAATCATTCTCAGCAACTTCCCCTTACATGAATTTTTCTGCATTCATCTTCAAGTTCATTTTCAAGAAAGCATGTTCCCATGTATTCACAGTTATAATTTCTTAACAATACTCACCCACAAGGTATGGCGCTTTTGAAACACTCTGAGACATTCCTGAAATAGCAGAGAAATATTAAGTTAATATTCCACAATAAAAACAGATAGAAGCAGAATTCGGCAAAGTTTAATTCGGGATCAGGTAAAAAATATGTATTAGCATATGCTCCCTAGATGATTTCTTTTATTTAAAAAAAACTATTTTTTAGAATTAAAATAAAGAAAATCATCTTTACATATGTCAAACAATAAATATTGCATTATTGTTTGTTCACTTTTTTTATAATTGTATAAATGAATTGGGATCAAATATAGATCAAATATGGGTCGGTATCCGACAGAAAGATAAGTGTTGTAACTCTAAAAGGTTACTGCATGAATAACCACCAAAACGGAAGTTGGGAATAATAGCATATCAACAAATACAAAACTCGGTCGTTGCGTAAAGTAGATACACTGCTAGTGAACTACTAGTCAGTATAATCACTCTGTATTTACCACCTTCCCACAAAGGCGGATGTGACATAAGGTCAATGAAAGTGTGGAATCCAAGCCCTTAAGCTCAACTGAAAATATCCCGTAAACCTAGCTTAAGGCTGGGTCGGGCCCTTATTTTTTCACTTCAAAAAGTAGAGCCTCGTTTGGATCACTCTCTACTCGAAAGCAGAGAGTTTAACAAGAAAGAGAAAGAGAGAGAAAGTTTTGATCATTATGATCCCTCTCCTGTACCCCAATAGTGTCCCCAATAGAGGATAGGAATATCCCATTACTGTATATAGGTAGGTATACAACAATAAAATAAAGAACAAATAAAAAAATCGTTTATCAATCGATCATGTTTTAACTTTTATTAAATCATTAGAGAATGAGATATAGAGAAAAACAAAAAGAAATTCTGGTATTTTTTTTTAATTTTGTGTTGTTTAATTTTCATTCGTTAATCAGGTTTCGCGTACATTCATCTTGTTAAACAAACGTTAGTATAATTTATGGTGTTCCGAATTCAAGTTGAGGCGATGCGTCCATTGAAAGTTCGAAGAAAATAAAGGGTTACAAAGCGAACTGAAAAACCGTAAATATTGCTTGATGTATGTAAGTGTATGATAATCCTAATTTGTCTATGTAAGATACTGTTGATAATGTATATTCGCTCGCAGGTGTGTGTGTGTGTGTGTGTGTGTGTGTGTGTGTGTGTGTGTGTGTGTTGTAGTAGTAGGAATTATGTTTAGATGTTTTTGCATGTTGATTTGGAAACATTTTACGTACACACTGTTTTTGAGAAACAGATTAGATTCTTTAAAATGGGATCAGTAAAGCTTAGTGATGAAACAATATTTTTGAGGTGTGTTTATAATTGGTAATATATTTATTAGTAATTCTTCGAAGTACTTTCGCGATAGATAATTATATTCTTTTTTTAATTAGAATGGCATCTGTAAAAATCAACTTTTGGACAATTTTGTTCTTACTTATACAAGCGAGTTTAAATGGTTGTCGAAACATAATTCTCTGGCTTTTAGATTTCGAGTTGTCGCGCCAATATAAGTACTTTTACATTGTAATATATTTATTTGAAAAGTACCGGCATATGTAGTGTTGATGAATTTATTTCTCTTCTAAATTATATCACCGATTGTCTTGAATATTGTGGTAAAGATCCTACTATTAGGATAACTAATTTATTTACAATTTTTTAAGAAAGTATGTTACATGGTAGGGTTTTGAATTTAGTGTTGTTGATGTTAAAAATTCTAATCTCTGAGGAAATTTTAATAAAAGAGAAACATATTAGATTAATAAGACAGTTAATTGCCATGCGTGATACACGCTTGGGTGATCATACCCCTTTAGAGACATTACTGACTAGGCAGAAGATTTTTTGCCGAAAGTTACCATTACTTTCCGCGGTTGACTAGTTCCCAACCAAGGCTATAGAACCTATGGTGGGTATCTTATCTATTCCCTTTTCTAGTTGTAGTGGGAGTCCATTCTAATGAAGGGTAGTTGTATATTGTTACAGGTTAACGGAATTTGGCCTTGTGGTAGATAGCCCACTATAAGTCATAAAATGATTATAAAAATCAAGAAAAGCAATTTGAGTTTAAAATGACATTTATATATACACATATTAATTAATGTTTTTACAAATAAAGTAATACTTGAATATAGGCCCAACGGAGGTTAAAATGTTCATGGAAAATAATAAGCTGAAAGTGATAATTAGTGCTTAGGAATGTGGAGAGCGTGTAACTGAAGAATGTCTTTGAAGTAGTCGCTCCTTAGGTCAGTAAGTACATTTAAGACAGGGGAGAAGGAAAGAGGTAAACATAGTAACCGCTTGACTTAGGTCGAAGGGATTGGTTACACTCTCCTCCTCTCGTCTGTCCGTCTTGTCTGTATCCGCTTTTTATATCTGCTTTTTAGATCAAAAGCAGCTCGTTTTGGGATTTCATACTTGTATTTGATTCTGGGCTTCCCATTGGCTGGTAAATAAAATTCGCGTAGGCTCGCGAAATGGAAATTTAATATTTGGTTAATTTTTATTTTTCAACCGGAACATCTGCACGAATACACCTGCGCAGAGACGACTTTTGTTCATTTGCTTTCTGGTCGTTATAGAGCAAACATCCGGTCCCTCGCTTTTGCTCGGTATCACCACAAACCCAAGCTGCCTTTCTATTCAACCCACAACTGAAGAGAGAAGAGACAGATTAATACCTTTCCTAAAGGTATTTGTGTGTAAGTGAATGAAACGAATTCGATTTTTTTTTTAATTCCGAGCTGATATCACAACGCAACGCACATTCCTATTATTGTTATCGTTCAAAAATTAAATTCTAAACTCATGTATAAATATTGTGATTGCTATCAGTTTTCTTTTATAATCTCGTAAATAAACAAATAATCTTAAACATTTCCTATTATTTCAGTTTTATTTTTTCTTATACTCATTTCACCTCAAGCAAGGTGTGCAGGAGGTTACAGTAAGAAAAACAACAAGGTACAGGGGATATCGAAGAAACGATAAAAAGTAGATGAGAATCAAGTGGATAGAAGATGGAAATCGACGTTGTATTTAAACTTTTGGAGAATGTAACTAACAGCGTTTTTTTTTTTTTTTGTTTTTGTTTTTGTTTTTTTTTAATCTCACTAGAAACAAAGAAAAGAGTGCTGGATTGCCATGTGATGTCAGTTCTTCAATACGGCAGTGAATGCTGGACAATATCATCGAAAATGAGGACAAAACTGGAAGCAGCGGAAATGTGGTTCTACAGAAGGATGTTGCGGATATCGTGGACTGAGCATGCAAGCAACGATGAGGTGTTGGAAAGAATGGCAACAAAAAGGAAATTAATACTGAGCACCAGGAAGAGACAACTGAAGTTCCTAGGACACGCAATGAGGAAGGAGAGCCTGGAGAACCTGATACTGACTGGCCAGATAGAAGGCAAGAGAGATAGAGGAAGGCAGCGGATAACATATTTGCAGGGCCTGATCAGGTGGATGACGGAACGGGGTTGACAGGAGTAACAGGAACAAACATACTAAGAGCCACAAGGGATAGAGAGACGTGGAGAACCATGATCGCCTACGTCCTGAAGGGACACGGCACATAGAAAAAGAAGAAGAAGAAGAATACATATTTGCAGGGCCTGATCAGGTGGATGACGGAACGGGGGTTGACAGGAGTAACAGGAACAAACATACTAAGAGCCACAAGTGATAGAGAGACGTGGAGAACCATGATCGCCTACGTCCTGAAGGGACAGGGCACATAGAAGAAGAAGAAGAAGAAGAAGAAGAAGAAGAAGAAGAAGAACTATCAGCGAAGCAAGTAAACGGAAGGGAATTCCATAAATGGGAAGTGAGAGAAAAGAATCTGTCAGAGTAGAAGAAGGGTTATATTTTACGATTTCGACGCTAATTTAATTTCTGCTAACCTATTGTTGGGGAACTAAGACAAAAAAGAAAGCTCCTTAGAGCAGTTACCATGAAAATACTTCTACAAAAGACGGAGGGAATCCACATCACATCGGTGAGAAAGTGACTGAAGGCGCTCTGCCAATTCTGGATCGATTACATTGCAGATCTTTCTTTGGATTTTGTTGAGAGCCTCAATATGAATAGCAGGAGCACAAAACAAGATATGACAACAGTATTCAATGCATGAGCGAATGGTAGATTTATAAATGTGCAAAATGGATTCTGACGAGAAAAACTTACTGGCCCAACACAATGACCCGACCTTCCAGCTTTAGATTCGATGTAGTCATTCCATTTGAGATCCTTTTAGAGAGCAAGGCCAAACAGGCGAAGTGTGTTGATCTCTAAGAGACTAGCAACATCCATTCTCGTCGTAGACAGAAGAGTAGAAACATTTATAGTTTAGATAAAATTTTAAAATTAAATTTTCGAAACAATAAAAATTACACTTACACCCTATCATTCACTTTCACACTTTCAGTTTATCTTTCACCTTTACTTTTTCTTTCTAATTTTTACATTTTCTCTCTCTCTCTCTCTTTCTCTCTCTCTCTCTCTATTTATCACTTTCTCTCTCTCTCTCTTTCTCTCTCTTTCTCTCTTTATTTTTCACTTTCTATAAATTTATTTTTCTATGTATATTTCATTTTCTATCTTCCTATCTGTCTATCTATCTCTATGTATCTTTGACTGTTTCTTTCTCTCTTTCACCTTCTCTCATTCTTTCTTTCACTTTCTTCTCTATCTTTCACATTCTATCTATCAATGTACTTCTTACTTCCTTTCTTTTTATATATCTATTCCTCTCTCTCTCTCTCTCTCTCTCTCTATATATATATATATATATATATATATATCACTTTCTATCTATCAATGTATCTTTCCCTTTTCTAACATTCACTTGCTGTTTATCTGTGTGTGTGTGTGTGTGTGTGTGTGTGTGTGTGTGTGTGTGTGTGTGTGTGAAGGAGAGAGGGAGTTCTAGCCGAAAACGAGCTTTATATCTTGACTACAGAATTCAGCAAGTTTACGTCAACTTCAAGCGACATTATATTTCATGATTGTGCTATCTCCATTCAATGCGACGGAGATATAACAGAATCTCTCTCTCCCCCTCTCTCTCTCTCTCTCTCTCTCTCTATATATATATATATATATATATATATATATATAAATCCAGGTGAAGAGGATCCAAGGTTTTACGGTTTTGAGTCCACTGGCATATATTTTTTATAAACAGTGCTCAATACAATAAATATTGTAAAGCTTAATATAATCATGTAATTATTAATTAAATGTACATTGCGACACGGAAATTTCTGTTTCGAGATAGAATCTCATCATCAGGCAATGTTGGATGTTGGTTGTGAATATGATTTACATTATAATACAAGAAACCTCGGTTTGCCATTTATGAATGTGGGAAGATATAAAATTTATATAAATCTAATCTATATATAATCTATATATAAAAAACTTTAACTAATTAGAACAAAAATTCACTTTGAAAAATGGCCAGTAGTTTCTACATACTTACTTTTCCTTTCTTTTTTTTTTTACTTTTTCATTTTTTCTTTTTTTTTTTTTTTTTTGTTCTCCCTAACTGTCAGAAACTACTGGCCAAATTTCAAAGTAACAACAAAAAAATCTTTGAAATATTTATTAAATATTTTTGAATTTTTATAAATTGTTATAATTAAAAAATAGAAATTAAAATAATTCTTTTAAAATTTCATTATTAATCGAATTGCTTTCTTTTCAGACTACATAGATGATTTACATTCCCCAATGAGCCTTACGTTTAACTAATATAACCAATTTTCACAACAAAATTTAATTTCTTAAAATTTCATGAATTTACGTGTAGTAGGAGTAACATATTGTTTTTTTACTAAGATTTTTTTCAAATAATAATTTCAAAACTAATTTCATTCATTTGTGAATAAGTCTTGAAAGTTTTATTAAAATCCGACAATTATTTGATTTTTCCAAGAATTTCCAAATTAATGTGTTTGTCACCGGAAAAAAACTGAGTTATGTAATATTACGTTTCCTGCTGCTTTCCTGACGTCCACAACCTCCAGGAATTTAAATGCAAATTCAATTCCCATCTCTTAACCCCAGCCCTTTCTGTATCACACCGTGCATCTTGTTCTTTTCCTTTCTCTACCTTCGCAACTGTCTTCACTCCTGTAGTCACATCCTTTTCTTGCCCTTTCTCTTTCACCCCCTATAGATGGTTCTTCTTTGTTATCACTCCCCTACTACGTAAAACTTTAACTCTCTTATGTGGCCCCCTGCACATCAGTGGCGGTACTGCCTTGCTTGGGGTGGAATGATTTTTTAAAAATTCTCGTAACAATTAGGTTACCTGCTAACTAAAATCAAAACAAAATTTTTTACCAAAATTATGAAGGGATTAAAAAATCTTAAAAAATAATTAAAACACACTTTGTCCTTTCCTCTTAATAATAACATAAACATTTTGATGTAAAATGTTTGTTTTTATTAACTTCGAGGCTTTTTTATTCATAATATACTGGTTTTCAGCGGTTTAATGGAGGTACCTAATACGATAGCTATTTCTAAATACAAGTAAATATACTTACCTGCAACTGATGGATGTCATTATACAATTTGAAGTTTCCGTGTGATTACAAGCGGAACACAAATCTGTTTGCCATCCTAAAAGACAGAAGTTGTTTTGCATTTTTATTAGAAACGAAATGGCAATTTGGTTAAGTTTAACTTACAACCAAGCAAAAACAAAACAAAAAAAAAAAAAAACACGCAAACGGTGTGTTTGTTAAAAATCTCGTTACCCCTGTGGAATACACCTGGTATGTTTTATTTTAAAAAGCTGATACGACAATTTACCCCTCGCATAACATGCGAGCGAAGAAATGAGCTCCAGCGACAATTTTTTAATCGCACGTAATAATGTTAAAAGATCTGTGCAAACTAAATGCCAAGAGGATCAGACGGTTAACTTTCAGAATAACCATCGCTGATTAGTTTATTAATCGTAGGCACGCGAGAACACGTAAGAACACATGATTGTGCGCAAAATTTCAATAAGCGTACGTGATCCACTTTTGCTAGTATTTAAGGAAGAAACCCAGCGAAAATTTCAGTTTGGTAAGGAAGCAGACGCCTGTGCATAGCCGCCATGTAATAAACAGAACAATAATCGCCCACTTCGTTCGTCATGCGGTGCGAACCTAAATTTACTTTCCATCTCTGTTTGCTAAAAAACTGTATTCAACAAACTCTTTTTCATTCAAAATATTCTGCAACAAACTTTTCATCATTCAAAATATTCACAGAACTATTCAATAGTAATTCTGCAAATACATCTTGGCAACCCAGACGTAAACCTACGTACCTATGCTGAAAAAACAGCATAGGAAAAACGCTCGAAACTAAATAAGTAGAATTTAACGGAAACTAACATTAGCCGACATATTTGAATTTTAATTCGTTATTTCGTTTATTTCCGTTAAATTCCGTTGTCTTCGGTTGAGTTTGTTTACATTTTTTTTTATAATCGTTTCACCCCGAGCAAGGCATTTCACTGCCACTATTGCGCAGGGGGTTACATAGAGAGGAAAGTGGTGAGAAAGGATGGTTAGATATAGGAAATGTCAAAAGGAGGGTGATAGACGAGTTATCCTCTTGACTCCTATTCTTCTCTTATCCTTTCCCCCAACGCCCCCTGTATCTTGTTCTTCTCCCTTTTCATTCTACTCTCACGCAACTTTCTTCACACTAGTATTCCCATCCTTCTTTTAACCATTCTCTGACACCCTTGTAACCGGTTCCTCTTTCTATTCGCTCTCCTCCTGTGTAACGTTTCATGTAACCCCCTGCACACCAGTGGCAGTATTGACTTGCTTAGGGTGAAACGATTAAAACATTTTTCATTTTTTTTATCAATCTGTCAATAACTATCATCCTTATCTCAATCTTAGTCACTATACTATCTTTCTTATCTGAAACTACTTTTTCAATCTTTGCATTTATGTTATTAGTTTTTGTATCTATCTATCTATCTATCTATCTATCTATCTATCTATCTATCTATCCCAATAGTTTCACTATCTATCTATCTATCTATCTATCTATCTATCTATCTATCTATCTATTCCAATAGTTTCACTATCTATCTATCTATCTATCTATCTATCTATCTATCTACCGATCTCTTTTATTAAAAACGTCTGATCTGTGAATTTCTTAGGCCATTACTGTGTAAAATTCTAATCAGTTACATAGTTTTACCAGCACTATATTTATCCTCTCTCTCTCTCTCTCTCTCTCTCTCTCTCTCTCTCTCTCCATGTCGTCACATATTAAATCTTTTTCGTTTCATTATCTATCTGCCACTAATTTCCATTTATCTACCCATCTATGCATTAATACTTATCTATATGACTTCATTAACTGCTCATCTATATCCCACTATCTTTTGTATCAATCAGTCATTGTCTATTTACTTTCTCTTGTCTCTATACTATCTTTCCAAGTTGTAACGAGCTTTTCTATCAATGCAATTAAGTTTTTATTACTTTTTGTAATGCACAAATACTCTTTTGTAACACACAAATACTCTTTCTTTTGTAACGTACAAATACCTATTTTTTGTCACGCACAAATGCCCTTTCTTGTACAAAGCACAAATACCCTTTCTTTTATAGCGCACAAGCACCCTTTCGTTTGTAACGCACAAATACCCATTCTTAATGAAAAAAATGAAATAATGCAAAATGTTTATTTACAACAGTGATTCTCAAACTGGGGAAAATTTCCCCTGGGGTGGGGGGGGGGGAATTTGAAGCTACCAGGGGGGAAATAATTACACTACCTACTAAATAAAAAAATCTCATACGTTGCGCGCTTGCCAAAACTAACCCTGATATTGATACATTAGTGTACAAAAAGCAGCATCACCCTTCTCACGAATTTAATTCTGAAGTAGCAGAGCAAACAAAAGTCCTTTTATTTCTTACTAACCCTGCTCTCTATCCACTTTACTCTGTAACTATAAGTTTATCAGTATATTTATATATTTGAAAAATAAATTAGTAAATAGTCTCAGTGTGTTTTAACTGCTCTTTCTCTCATGAAGCGGGGAATCTGGATGGTTGAACTGTGTGACACGATAACTAGGCGTATATTAAGGTGCTTTGTAAAATATGTATTTTATTATAATAGTTAAAATAGAAAATGGTTAAGAATAGAAAATAGTTTAAAAACATATTTAACAAAAGTGAAAAAGAAGAGAAAAAAAATAAATAAATAAACGCTTTTTCTTTTATGAGGAAAATTGTGGAAGAGACAAGAGTATCCGATTACTGTTTGAAATCCTACCACTCTTCCGGTAAATATTTGACTCAGTGATTTAATGTGATAAAGAGATAAAGTTCAGGAAAGTTTGGGGGGGGGGGGGTTCGAATGACCAGGTCAAAGGCTGTCTTTTACTGTATCTTAACCACACATTAAGAATTTTCCGGCGGAAGCTTTATTAAGATAAAAAAAAAAAAAAAAGATAACTGAAATTTCAGACTTACAGTCGCCAATGTTTATCACCAGTGGTTTAAAGTATTTCCGGATTTCCGGATTCATTTTAAATAAATAGAAGTTAGTTAGTGAGTTTTGAAGTGAGTTCCGCCGGGCGTGTGCTTGAAGTAGAATCTCCGTCTTGTTTCGGTCAGTTCGGATTTGTTGATCTCCATTAATTAGAGTTAGACCTGTGTGTCACATTCGCCTGCCCCAACCGAAAAGGCTCACTCTAAACGAAATAAAGCATCCTTTCAACTCATCCAAGATGTGGAAGTTCGTTCCTTATAGTTTAATCTTGTACCCCCAGCTTGAGGCTCCGATATTTTCAAGAAACTCCCGGCAAACATCACAGCGTGGAGAACGGCCGCCGGAGAAAATTGTTAGGACCGTCCGTTGGGGTGTTACAACTGGGTGTAAGGGGAAATGACAGAAAAAGTTTGGGAACCACTGATTTACAAGATTATAAAAGAAAACTGATAGTAATCACAATATTTTTTACACAAGTTTAGAATTTAATTTTTGATTTCTAGCAATAATCGGGATATGTGTTGTGGTGTAATGGATATCAACTCCGAATGCGAAACAGGAGAGCCGAGTTCCAATTTCTGTCGAATTCGTTTCATTCACTTACGTACAAATATTTTTGAGAAAGATATTTAGCCATCTCTTCTCTATCCAGCTATGGGTTGAATAAAAGGACCGGTTGCGTTCTATAGCCATGGTTGGCAACCAGTCTACCGCAGAAAGTAATGACAACCTACTGCGGAAAAATCTTCAGCCTAGTCAGTCAGGTATCGAAAGAGACATGATCGCCCAAGCATGTATCATGGTAATTAACTGACTGATCTATCTATCGAAGTAGGGAGTAATTACCTGCTTTTGTTTCTTCATCATTTATATTTGGCCCAATGCTATTCAGCCGATTTTAATCTGCTAAAATTTAAATGCAATATCAAACGCTATTTGCTGTCATCCTGATTACTCTTTTCTCTACCCGTTTATTAGCATTGTTTCTGTTCCTAATTCTTTCACACCATGAAATCCCTTGTGGCTCAGTTGCTCTACTGCATTGCATGATGTGATGCCGATTGAAAAATAACTGCCGAGCTATCTCTCTATTTGTCACTGCGTTTTCGTTGCATTTACTTATGCGCAAGTACTCTTGGGAAAGTTATGAATCCATCACTTCTCCCTCCAGCTATGAGTTAAATAGCATGACAGACTGTGTTCTATAGCCTTGGATGGCAACCGATCTACAGCTGAAGGAAATGACAACTTACTGTCGGAAAATCTTCTGCCTAGTCAGCCATGCCTCGAAAGGAACATGGTCGCTCGATAGTGTATTACGCATGGCACTTAACTAACTGATCTGTATAAAAGAATTAAATAGCAGGACAGGTTGGTTTCTATAGCCTTGGATGGCAACCGCAGAAAGAAATGACAACTTACTGCCGGAAAATCTTCTGTCTAGTCAGTTATGTTTCGAAAGGGACATGATCGCCTAAGAGGGTGTCACGTATGGCACTTAACAGAGTGAATATGTTATTTAGATTCCAAGATATTTACTCTGGGAATTTCTGAGGTCATGACTTTGTAAATGTTTGCTACATATTTAATGTTATTATTTTCTTTTGTTTTGATTAAATCTTTTTTTTAGTTTGTGTAAAAAATGTATCTTAAGAAACGATAAATTCTCTTCAATGGATTCGATATGACGTTGTATTATAGGTTTAATTTTATCAAGTTGATTTATGTATTTGCTTTGCTTGAAGTTTGTAAATTTTCCTTTGAGGTGACTTGAGAAAACCTAAAGGCTTTTTAGTGTATTCGCTTGATCAAATTCGATGTTCTCATAAGGAACCGATGATTATTCCGGGTTTTATTTTGTTATAGAAGGCAGTAACATGACGGTAGTTTATTTTTTAGTCCATCATGAATAAGGCATTAAAAGTTTTTGTGAGGAAATTCTTGCTCGAAACAAAACTAGTCACTTGTCATGTCTTAACTGTGTTAGGCACAGCCCCACATAGATAGATAGATAGATAGATAGATAGATAGATAGATGACTCAATGAAAGAAAGAAAAAAGAAAGAGAAGAAAAGGATAGATAGATAGATAGATAGATAGATAGATAGATAGATAGATAGATAGTGATAGGTGACTCAATGAAAGAAAGAAAAAAGAAAGAGAAGAAAAGGATAGATAGATAGATAGATAGATAGATAGATAGATAGATAGATAGATAGACTCAATGAAAGAAAGAAAAAAGAAAAAGAAGAACAGGATAAAGAAATAAAAAAGAAAAATAGATAGATAGATAGATAGATAGATAGATAGATAGATAGATAGATAGATAGATAGGTGACTCAATGAAAGAAAGAAAAAAGAAAGAGAAGAAAAGGATAGATAGATAGATAGATAGATAGATAGATAGATAGATAGATAGATAGGTGACTCAATGAAAGAAAGAAAAAAGAAAGAGAAGAAAAGGATAGATAGATAGATAGATAGATAGATAGATAGATAGATAGATAGATAGATAGATAGGTGACTCAATGAAAGAAAGAAAAAAGAAAAAGAAGAAAAGGATAGATAGATAGATAGATAGATAGATAGATAGATAGATAGATAGATAGGTGGACTCAATGAAAGAAAGAAAAAAGAAAGAGAAGAAAAGGATAGCTAGATAGATAGATAGATAGATAGATAGATAGATAGATAGATAGATAGATAGATAGGTGACTCAATGACAGAAAGAAAAAAGAAAGAGAAGAAAAGGATAGATAGATAGATAGATAGATAGATAGATAGATAGATAGATGACAATGAAAGAAAGAAAAAAGAAAGAGAAGAAAAGGATAGATAGATAGATAGATAGATAGATAGATAGATAGATAGATAGATGACTCAATGAAAGAAAGAAAAAAGAAAGAGAAGAAAAGGATAGATAGATAGATAGATAGATAGATAGATAGATAGATAGATAGATAGATAGATATGATTAGTCTTAGCTATGTATTATATAAATATCTTTTGTATTCTCGAAAGAGACATGATCGCCCAAGCGGGTATCACGTATGGTACTTAAGAAGGAACCGATGATTATTCTGAGTTTTATTTTTTGTAGAAGGCAGTAACATGATGGTAGTTTTTTTTTTTTGTTTTTTTTTAGTCCACCATGAATAAGGCATAAAGTGTTTTTGTAAGGAAATTCCTTCTCGAAACAAAACTAGTCACTTGTCCTGTCTTAACTGTCTTAGTCACAGCTCCACATAGATAGATAGATAGATAGATAGATAGATAGATAGATAGATAGATAGATAGATTTGTACTATATGAAAATATTTTGAACATATAAATATGTCTATATTCTGCTCCGATGAGCTTAGATCACTGGTGCCGCCTAAGCAGGAATTTACACGAGATACTAGATTAGCAACTAGGTCCCACCCTTTTACAGTTAAACAAATAAGATGTAACCGTAAATTCTACTCCAACAGCTTCTTTTCTCGCGCTTCCCGCCTGTGGAACTCCCTTCCACAAGTCTGCTTTCCCGACAGCTACAATCTCCAGGTGTTTAAATGTAGGGTCAATAGACACCTCCTATCACACTAACTCCCAATTATTCTCAGAACACTCTCATCTACCCAACCCCCATTCTCGGTATCCTTACCCGCCTATCACCCACCCTCTGACATTTCTTATATTTAATCATCCTTTCTCCACTCTATGTAGCCCCCTGCGCAGTAGTGGCAGTGACATGCCTTGCTCGGGGTGAAACGCTTATAAAAAAAAAAAAGAAATATCTGACTCACATATAATTAGGAAAAGAGAGAGACAAACAGAGAGAGAGAGAGAGAGAGAGAGTTAGAGAAAGATAGGTGAACAGTGTGGACATAAATCAACAGTGCATGCTTGTCATAAGTAGATGACCACCTAAGGCAAGAAACGTCCACATTATCTCACAATTATATATCTATCTATTTACACACTAGAGAGAGAGATAGATAGATAGTTATATGAGAGCTAAAAGAGATAGAATGATAAATATTTATATAATATATACATAAACATTTATGCAATATATATATATATGTGTGTGTGTGTGTGTGTGTGTGTGTGTGTGTGTGTGTGTGTGTGTGTGTGTGTGTGTAATGGATCTATTTATAGATATATAAGAAATATATATTTATATTATAACAATATTTTGGAATGGCGATAATTAATTTTATTAATTAATTAATAACCAAAATCTTCTAATTGCTATTATAGATCATAGGAGAACATACTAAGAGAAATTTTCTTTATCCTCCGAATATGAGCAAAGGAAAACGGAGGTGATTAATTTTATTAACTAATTATTAACTGTAGCTGGAAAATCTTTATCTTTAAAAAGAAAGCAGAGATGGAAAATAACATCTGGTATTTCTCTATTATTGTAAACCCGGAAAGAAGAGACAGAAAAGAGAAATGGATTGTTTTCAATTTTCGCCCACCCATACAGACAGGTGTCTTAGTGTAATATAGCAATCTAGCCCCCACCCGAAGAAGGTTGATGCAATCGATGATATTTCCCGTCGATGAAGGGGTCAGCGAACGACAAGACAGGTGTTTGAGAAATACATCCTGTCGGCGTCTGGAGCGGATGTCGCAGGGTTATGAGTCGGGCTCGTTTGACCTTATTTCCGACAGCGGCGGAAATGACTACGGAAGTAAACAAAACAGGTGTCTCTTGGAATTACGTGGGCGTTGCGTAGGCGAGACAAAACCGGAAGGAAAAGTCCCGGTTCTAGAAGACTATAAAAAGAAATCGACACACAGATTCGCCAGCAGAGAACGGCCAGTGGAAGCAGAGAGACACCACAGGCAAGACTTACACTCCCGTCGACTCATTCTATGTGCGCTCTCACTCTTCCATTCTCTGTTCCACACAGGCTCGTCGTCAGGAATAGAAATATAATCTTATATTTTTATATATGCGTGTTCTCGTTATTTGTCGTCGTACAGTGATATATAACATTAGTTGAACCTAAAATATAGATTCAATTGTTTTTTTGTTTTTTGTTTGTTTGTTTGTTTTTTTTTTTTTGGCCGGCAAAAGAATACAAAAGGAAAACCAGAGAAAGGAGAAAAAGAAAGAAAAGACTAAATTAGTTTCAAGCCAGAAACAATAGATATCGGTTTCAGTCACCCCAAAGAAAGTGGTCATTCTAAACATATGATAAAGGAAAGATAAATTTATTTGTTATTGTTTCTTGGTAAAGGAAAGTGAAATTTCATTTTGGGTCCTAATGTCTGGCTGGCGTGACTTTCCTGAAAGATAACGAATGTTTTGATTCTGAGTCAAGTACTTAGAGAAAAAGTATTTTCACTGACATCAGGGTAAAACTGATACGGCATTCTTGTCACTTGAAAATATAGGTGACACATAGAATGGATATTAAAAACAGGTGCGTAGAAATTATTATTTGAGTAACGTTGTCAATGGACCCTTGTCAACTTGATTTGGGCGAAGACAGTTCAAAAAGGTTAATGCCTATTGTTTAAAAAAAAAATCCCCGAAATTGTTTCGTGAGAACAAGAAAATTTTGAGGAAGAAAATTCGGTTAAGTCCAGCCCAGAAAAGGGCTATGGGGAGATGACATCATAAGATCGAGAGAGATTCCATTGGTCCGGTGACCAAGCCCCGAAAGGGGGAGACGACTAACAATTGACATCATGGAAAGAAGACTATTCCCATTGGTTAAACTACAGGCAACAACGAGTAGCAGCTAACCTCAGGATTTTATTGGTTGCCGGGACGGGGGATTAGACACCCGGCGACCGTTGGCCCCACACCATGGCATGTGCATAAATACAGGGTCCCGAGGGACCAAAATCAGTCGGCGTGGAGTTGGCCTCGAGTTGGTGTCGAGTTGGATCGGAGGAGAGTCCGAAGTTAGACTGGAATTGGCGTAAAGAAGGTTCCAGAGTGCAGTTGAAGTTCAGTTCCAATTACCGGCTTAAAAAATGTAACGACAAAGATAGGCGCCATGTTGTTGGGCGCCAACCGCAAAGCCTGCCGGCCAACCAGAGATAAAGACAGAGAAGAGAATTTCCAGACAAAGTTGCAGAGAGCGACAGAGAAGTCAAAGTCGGAGTGGCAGAGATCGACAGAAGAGTCCTGTTGCCGGCTAACCAGAGTTAAAGACAGAAGAGAATTTACAGACAAAATGAGTAGTTGCAGCTCGAGTGGCAGAGAGTTCGATTTCCCGGTCCAGAAACGTAATGACAAAAGGCAGTTCCCAACCGAAGAAGTAAAGAGACAGAGAGATGATTGCCATGCCGTTGGGTGCCGACCGTAGGGAAGCCTGTCGCTAATCAACCAACCAGCGTTAAGAGACAGACAAGAAGACAAGTCTGAAAATTGCTAACTGAAAGTCTGAAGTCTAAAATTGCTAACTGAAAGAGAATAACCCAGCACTTCGGCAATTTCCGTAACATTCCGGAAAACAAGCAACAAGTTGACTAGACTTATAAAACGAACTTAGACTTCTGTTCGAAGCTGCGGCCAGCCAGATTCCTTGTTATTGCTTAGGAGAATAATTCGATTTACCTAAGAAACGTCGGTTCCGCTACCAGTTGATAGAAGGCGGGATGGGAAATTATTCAAGAGACTATTATGTATAATCTGTATATAAAGACATTATTTCACAACACTTCATCCGTCGGTCCACTTATTTCCTTTGATGTTACATTTCTTTCTTTTATTACTCAATTGTGTGCACACTTCTCGGCTTGGTTTAGTTCGGCAGAGAGACAGCTAGCGAAGAACTCACGTGACTGCCTTGTGATTAATCAACACAACATGGGACAGGGGAGAAAACCCTGACAGAGTCAATCTACAACCGGCTGGCTGGATCGAAACCAACAGCGACTGGCCGGGTAGTGGCATAATATTAGAAATAGACAGATTGAGAGATATTTATATACGGGAAACCTTGATAGATATTTATGTAAGACATAGATAATTTCATCGATATTTATATGAGATAGATAGGTGCAGGAATGCTGACTCATTTTCACACCATAAGTGCTTATTAATCCATTTCTGGAGAAGTGAAATGCATTATGGCGCTATTTTCCCCCACAGATAGTACCCAACTGACCCTACTATACTGTGCATTCGACAAAATCCAAAACAAACAACGCGCATACTGTCTGTCTGTCTGTCTGTCTGTTTGTTTATCTTCTTTTTTTTTTAATCATATCACCCCAAGCAAGGCGATGCGCAGGGGGCTACGTAAGAGTGAAAAGATTGGAAAAGAGAAAAACCGGAAACCACAACCTAAACAGGAAACAAGGGATGAGCCTCTTCACCTGTTCAATAGACGTGGATGGAGTGTGAACCGGGCGATAGATTAGTCTATCTACTCCAATTGAAAAAAAAATAAAATAAAAAAAAAGTGAAAAGATTGGAAAAGAGAAAAACCGGAAATCACAACCTAAACAGGAAACAAGGGATGAGCCTCTTCACCTGTTCAATAGACGTGGATGGAGTGTGAACCGGGCGATAGTTTAATCTATCTACTCCAATTGAAAAAAAAATAAAATAAAAAAAAGAGTGAAAAGATTGGAAAAGAGAAAAACCGGAAACCACAACCTAAACAGGAAACAAGGGATGAGCCTCTTCACCTGTTCAATAGACGTGGATGGAGTGTGAACCGGGCGATAGTTTAATCTATCTACGCCAATTGAAAAAAAAATAAAATTAAAAAAAATAGTGAAAAGATTGGAAAAGAGAAAAACCGGAAACCACAACCTAAACAGGAAACAAGGGATGAGCCTCGTCACCTGTTCAATATACGTGGATGGAGTGTGAACCGGGCGATAGTTTAGTCTATCTACTCCAATTGAAAAAAATAAAAATAAAAAAAGAGTGAAAAGATTGGAAAAGAGAAAAACCGGAAACCACAACCTAAACAGGAAACAAGGGATGAGCCTCTTCACCTGTTCAATAGACGTGGATGGAGTGTGAACCGGGCGATAGTTTAATCTATCTACTCCAATTGAAAAAAAAATAAAATAAAATAAAAGAGTGAAAAGATTGAAAAAGAGAAAAACCGGAAACCACAACCTAAACAGGAAACAAGGGATGGGACTTATCTAATTTCAAATATATAGTGACGACGATATACCCATCGCACCTTATATTGATAACATTTCGTTTGTCATTTTTAAGTAAATAGTATTGAACTAATAATTACTTGAATACAATGTGAACACTTTCTAAATTATAAATAAGTTTTCAACTACCCAATAATCTAGGAAAAATTCAAAGTAATAATGATAATGTACTCCGACGTTGCAGGGACAATGCATCCACTTCTGCGTCACAACGTTATCGCGTCACATTACAGGCTCCCGTAACGTTATCGCGTCACATTACAGGCTCCCGTAACGCCCGCCTCTGTTCTTTCAATTATACAGACACCATTCTCGTTTATTGGCAAAATTGACCAAGCATGAATCACATTTTAAAAATACAACAAAAACCAATATTTACTTCGCATTTTTTAACTTACGCGTCACGGCAATCTCATACTGGAGCTTTCTGAATAAGCACATTACCTTGCGTTGTGGTGCAGTGAATATCGGCTCGGAACGAGAATTCAGAGAGCCGAGTTCGAATTCTAGTTGAGTTCGTTGCATTCACATACGCGGAAATACCATTGGGAAATATATGAATCCGTCACTTCTTCCTCCAGCTATGGGTTAAATAGTAGGACAGATTAGGTTCTATAGATTTGGTTGGCAACCATTCTACCACAGAAAGTAATAGCAACTTACTGCGGGAAAAATCTTCTGCCCAGTGAGTCATGTCTCTTTCGGGACATGGTCACCCAAGCGTGTATCACGTATGGCACTTAACTGACTGACTTGACTTTACCATTTCAACATAACCACTAAAAAAACCCGAGCAACGCCGGGCTATACAGCTAGTATAATTTATTTTTGAATTTATCGTCTTTCTTGTTGGTAAAATGTTTGACAATTACAAATAAATTTTAAATTTACTGTAGTTACCGTTTTTGTGTTCTGATAATGCCGTATATGAACAAGAATTTTCACGTTTATTTACATACAAAAAATTCATTTTTTTTAAATACGTGTGTCACTGAATTGTAGTAAGCTTTTCTATTAATGATTAGTCAATGTACTTTTGCTTAGAAATAACATCACCAAATCACCACAAATTAATATAGAAATTTGAAAGTTTTAAAATTTTATAAATTATTATAATTAAAATCTTTAAAACTGAAAACAGTTTTTTGTAAAAATACATTATTCATCGAAAATGTTTTTATTAAAACACTTATTGTATCCATAATATAATTTTATTCATAAAAGCAATTAGAAGCTTTTGTTTTATTTTTAGAATATTCATTTTAGAATTCAGCGCAGATTTTCCATAACTGGGTTTCCTGTTTAATAAAAGAAACTTTATTATTTATATTCTGTAAGTGGGGATTAAGAGATGTAAAAACATATTTATAACAGGGTTTTCTAAAAAAAGAAAAAAGTAACATGTCCAAATCAATTTCATTCATTTTTTAATAAATCTTGAATGTGTAGGGTTTCATACATGTTTCATTAAAATCCGACAATTACCTGATTTTTACAAGAATTTCCAAATCAATGTTTTTCACTGAAAAATGGCACTAAAATTTCCCATAGTGATTGATGGTCACCCGTTAACGCAAACAAAATTTTGAAGATTCTAAAAAAACGATTAAAAAATTAATAATAAGAAAAATCCTTTGATCTTTCCTCTTAATAATAACATAAATATTAAAACGATAGATTTTCTTTTTTTTAATTTCTGGGCATTTTTCAGTATGCATGCTCATTTTTTGTGGAATCTTTGGAGTTACGTACATTTTTCAAACAATAGTATCATTAGTTGTGCTCAAAAATCTATTGAAATTATACAAAATCTTAATTTTGAAAACTATTGAAAATGTCAAAGACAATAGATTCGACTTACCTAGAAAAAGGACAGAACAGAAAACAGCGAGCAGAAATTTCATCTCAAAATCTTTTAAGTCAATCTGATACGACTGCTTCGAGTGGTAGAAAGATAAAATTGAAAAATGAAATGTATCTGTTAAATACTAATTGTCCAAAGAAGGAATAAAATCCAACCAATCACAAAATAGAAGGCAATCATGTACAAAAGATATTCTGGGAGGTTTTTAGAGCGTGTCGCAGAAACATACAAAACCAAAATATTTGATGACAACCAAACCATATCTTTGAGAAGATTAAAAAGAAAATACGAAATAATCACTTTTCAATGTGGATTGTTCGATAGATCAAAAGGATTTTTATTTATTTTTTTTTTTAAGTCGTGTGGGGTGAATAAAAAATGTTACTCCTCCATTTGTTTCTTATATTTGAAAATAACAAGCTATTATTTTTTACCTGGGTTCATATCAAAATCTTTATTATTAGATTTGGAGCGTGAACCGGGCGACAGCTTAGTCCATCCACTCCAATTGAAAAAAAAAGTAAGGGTGGTGAGTTAACTAAGTTTTAACTTAGTTAAAGTCCAGTCAAATAAATTTCTTTGAAAAAAAGTCAAAACACTCATTCAAATAACCATGAAACTTTTTTTTTAAATTAGCCACAAAAAAATAAAACAATAAAATCAAAGCAAAATCATAACTTACTTTTAAGAAGATTTCAAAACTGATCCTATAGTAATTTAGTCTTAAAGGTCAGGATTTGTGGAATTTACCAGAGCGCCCACGTTGCACCCGAATGTGACATAAGGTCGAGGTTTAAAGTAGATTTGTGAGACCTTGTGGTGATACCGAGCAAAAGCGAGGGACCGGATGTTTGCTCTATAACAACGCGATAAGCAAATGACCAAAACTCGTCGGTGCGCATCTGAGTACGCGCAGATGTTCCGGTTGAAAAATAAAAATTAATCAAATATCTAATTTCCATTTCGCGAGCCTACGCGAATTTTATTTACCAGCCAATGGGAAGCCCAGAATCAAATACAAGTGGGAAATCCCAAAACGAGCTACTTTGATCCAAAAAGCAGATATAAAAAGCCGAGACAGAAAGCACCCAGCAGACAGACCGACGGTCAGACGAGCGTGATTAGTACCTCCCTTGACCAAGTCAAGCGGCTACTACGTTCGCCCCCCTTCACCTCTCCTTACCTTCTTCCCTGTCTCAAAACTACTTACTGACCTAAGGATCGACTACATCAAAGACATTCCTCATTCATAGCGCTCCCCACATTCCTAAGCTTTAAATCTCTTTCAGCTATTATTAGCCATGAACATTTTAACCTACGTTAGACTTATATTCATGTTATTACTTTAATTGTAAAAACAGTAATTGATGCGTGTATATATAAAAATGTTATTTTTCTACTCAAATTGCTTTTCTTGATTTTATAATCATTTTATGACTTATAGTGGGCTATCTACCACAAGGCCAAATTCCGTTAACCTGCAACAGCATACAACTACCCTTCTCTAGAACGGACTCCCACTACAATTAGAAAAAGAATAGATAAGCAACCCACTATAACCTACTCTAGAAAAAAATTACTGCTAAGTGTTTGTGGAATAGGTAAATGTGTAAATTTTTGCATCACAGTTGGAATTACAATTTATCCATCACGAGTATTAATTTTAAAGAAATGTAATAAATTAAATATTGAAGTGGATCAAATTTAAATTTGAGACAATCACCGTTGATTGGATAATTTTTTTCAATATTTTTTTAACGCCTGCGCAAATATTTCACATTAAAAAATTGCGCTTAAATTGGAATGCATGATTTGAGCCGGTCACATGACCAAGACCAGTATAAATTCTGTGGCGCGAGATAGAACCCTCAAACTGAGAAGCTGAAAGAAGCAGATACAGCTTTATCTCCATTATAATTTGAACCTGAAAAGAACGGTTCATCGTACGACATTTTTTCTCACTCAACGAACGACAACAAGAGAGTTTAAAAGTTAATGAACAATTAATATATTATTAAACTTCTATCAAAAGGAACAAAGTTTTGGATTTCATTTGAACTCAAAACTTGTAATTGAAATACATACACAATACTTTGAAAATATTTTTCATATATATAAATATTTGTATATAAAATTTTGTTATTGTTGAACAGTGTTATTTAATTATTGAATATTGACCTTGTGCCACGAACAAAATTTAAATGTTGGGGAGTTTTTGCACGTAACATCAAATAAATTCCTTCTGATGTGCTAAATAATATTCATCGACCCTGAACTCTGCAACAGATTTAACGACCATATCGTGCAAAAATTCCCAAGCCCTCCCCACTCGGCACTTATCACCCTACCAGAGTCGACCTGCTATCTGCAAACTGGAAACGACTTGAGGTCCGCCCTAAGAGTTATCTACCAGTTTGACCCATCATCTACAAAATCGCGACGATCTCGGATGTTGTGATACCGTGTGAAGTCGAGGACAAGGTGACATGGTTTTTAGCAGCACCAGCAACATTATGTAAACATATTCATTTTTTACTACCTATTCATAGAATTGTCAATCCAAGTATTTGTTGTTATAGACAGTCGAACATTTTGAAATATATATATATATATATATATATATATATATATATATATATATATAGGATTAATTCAAGGATGTTGAATGACCATTTCGATATGAAATCCCGGCAGGGGATAACACATCACCTCAGCAACGAAAAAATCCTTTCGGAAACTCGTTGCTGAGGTGATGTGTTATCCCCTGCCGGGATTTCATATCGAAATGGTCATTCAATATCCTTGAATTAATCCTTTTTAATTTATATTTGCTCTGTAATATTTTATTACATGGAGCTCTCTTCCTGTATCATTTTTTAATATTAAAATAAAATTTTAATATTAATTAGAATCGGGTTTTTGGAATTTACCTTCCTGCTTTTTCCGCTTGGATTAAAGTATCTGAATATATATATATATATATATATATATATATATATATATTGGGTGTATAAAATTTTATTATGGTGTTGAAGACAAAAATGTTATTAGTCGACCGGTTTCGTCCCCACTCGTTAGAACTGTAAGAGAAGAAATATTATAAGGAATATATAACTTTTATGAGTGATGAATCAAAGGGAGGGAAAAAATAGTTATATTTTAAAAAGAGAAAAGTTTACTTTTGCTAATGGTTATTACATCTGAAGATGCTAAAGACCTAGTAGATCAAGCCCAAGCAAACACTCTCTTTGTTTACAAAGAGAGGGCCACCTAGACCTGATAAACAGTGTGTTCAACACCTTCAGATGGAACAACTTTTCAATTTTCGATTAGTAAAATAGTCTTTCCTTTATAACTTAATAACCTAACCGCCACAAAGTTTTGTAGAATTTCTTTAAAAAATTTGAAATTTTATAAATTATCATAATTAAAAAAGAAAAAATTCAAACAATTCTTTTAAAATTTCATTATTCATCGAAAAAAAATTTCTTCTGTCTATAATGTCTTTAATATATATTTTTTATAAAAACAATTAAAAGCTTATCTAATTAAATCACGTCGTAGTTTTATTACATTTTTTTATTTTACTATTCGGAGCATTAAAACACAACCTCGACGCCTAAACATTATTATTACACCAAAGACTAACTTTAATAAAAAGTAACATTTTTATAAAACAAAGTGAAATTCTCTGAATGAGGGAATCCTTGACTTCTTACTACATTCAAGCCTGAACTTGAGAAGTTGATGAACATGCACCGGGCACATACTTCGTATTAAAAACAACCAAGACGCTTAAGCATTATTATTAAACCAAAGACTAACAGTCATAAAAAATAACATTTTCTAAGATCTCCAAAAAGTCAGTCAGTTAAAGTGCCATACGTGATACACGCTTGGGCGATCATGTCTCGAAAGAGACACGACTGACTGGGCAGAAGGTTATCCCGCAGTAGGTTGCCATTGCTTTCTGCGGTAGACTGGTTGCCGACCAAGGCTATAGAACCCAATCTGTCCTGCTATTTAACCCATAACTGGAAGGAAGAGACGGATTAATACCTTTCCCAGGGGTATTTGCGCGTAAGTGAATACAATGGATTCAACTGGAATTCTCCAAAAAGACATTCTACAAAATCTTGAAAATTAAGTTCAATAGTTTGTTCTTTGAAATTATTTTTTTCATAATATTTTTTTTTTCGTATATAAATACATTTGTACAGTAGTAGGCCTCCGTCGGTCAGGGTTGACCATGGGTAGCATCTTAGTTGTCTGCTTGGCTGGAGCATCGGCGTCTATGACTGTAGAAACCGATGCGGGAGTGACAGTCTTTGTTGCAGAGGCTGCATTTAATGTTTTGTTTCTGGTCTTTCGGAGCTGTCATTTTGCTTCCTGCGAACCCGCTTCTCCATGGCGACTTTCTCTCAGGCATGCAAAGACTTTGAGCTGACCATTAGCTTAACAAAAAAAAAAGAGAAATTAGGAAGGCAGCCACAACCCTTGCGCGCCTCACAACACGTGTTTGGACGAACTTCAAGTTGACAGTGAAGACAAAGATGGCAGTGTACAATGCCTGTGTCATCAGTATACTGCTATATGGCAGTGAGACATGGACCACGTACGCCAGGCAAGTCGGGGGGGGGGGCGTCTGAAAACGTTCCACGTGAGAAGTATCCGACATTTGTACACTGCACAGGAATGTGCATTATGGTGTAATCAGAGAGTTGAGTTCAAATTCCAATTGAACTCGTTGCATTCACTTACGCGTAAATACCATTGAGAAACGTATGAATCCACCTCTTCTCTCTCCAGCTATGGGATGAATATCAAGACAGATTGTGTTCGATAGCCTTGGTTGGCAACCAGTCTACTGCAGAAAGAACTAGCAACCTATTACGAGAAAATATTGTTTCGTGAGTAATTGATCGAAAGAGACACGATTGCGCAAGCGTCATTCATGTATGGCACTTAATTGACTTACACTGCATAGGGGATAGACAGTTTAAAATTACATAAATTTTTTTATCTGCTGTTTTATTAAACACTATTATTATTGTGCACTATATGTAACTATTAAGTAAGGAACGTGGTTATGATTTATTTGTTCTTTTAGTTTTTGCTTGTTTTTGTTTTTCGTTTTTTGTTTTTTGCTGTTTTATTTTAGATAAAACGATATTCAAAATACATTTAAAAATAACTTTAAGCCACTTTTGTGGCCCAATAAATTTAAAATGCCTTACGGTATTTTTGGAATGTCATTGTTTTTATGAAATCCTCTACAAAAATAGACAAATTCAACTTTTGTTGTAAAAGTACACAATACTTTACCAAATGCACACACCCACAAACGAGTTTACTTGCCTTCGTATCTAGGTTGGGGTCACAGAAAATGATGAGAACTTGTAAAATCTCGTTTCAGAAATTCCACCTAAAAACATAAATGAAACATAATTTATCTTGTAAACAGGAAAAACAACAGGATACCATTTTTATTACTTTTTTTACCAAATGCTTCCTTAAAAATCATGCTGCGTATGGTTAGATTACCAATACAAGACACTTATTTAAACACCCCTGTTTGAAAAATAGTACCCAGATAAGCTTACATTAACGCATGCATTAATTTAAACTCTTCTTAATAACAACTGCATTGTTTCCTTCCAGGTATCAGGATGGGCTGAAAATTTCATAGACTGACTATGAAGGAGTGATGCTAGAACTGTGAAATCTTTTGTATATTTGTGATCAATTCTGTTTTTATGCAGGTTTCATTAATAAATATAAATAAGACGGACAAGGAAAAGTTTGTCACTTTTTATTTAATGTTTCTTTACAAGTTTTCTATTTTGAGGACTGAGTATATTTAGAAATTGGTCATAGTGTTTGTAGTCGCCATCACTTTTTACTTATACTTCACCCATTTTTAAAAGGGAATTATTTTTTATGACATTAAGGATTTTTAGAGTATTTCTCTTTTGTTTTCTATACTGTGTTATGTGATACAAATCTAAACTTATTTATAAATGGAACTTTGTCTGTCTGTCTGTCTGTCTGTCTGTCTGTCTGTCTGTCTGTGCGTGCGTGCGTGTGTGTGTGTGTGTGTGTGTGTGTGTGTGTGTGTGTGTGTGTGTGTGTCCGTTACCTATAGACTCCGAAACGGCTGAATCGATTTTCTTGAAAATTTACACAGTTGTACTATAAGCGTCTGCGAGTGTTCTTAGCTAGGTTTTGTGTCAAGGTACCCTGCTTGTTGTTACGTTTATATGCTATATATATATATATATATATATATATATAATAACAATAATAACAATAATAATAATAATAATATTAATTATTGTTATAATATATTTCAACCCGTCTCGAAAACCCCACCGAGTATAAACGCGGAGGGGAAAAGGGGGGAAATAAAAAAAGAAACAAACTATGTACTTGAACATACGTCAAAATACTCGTTGAAAAGAAACAAAAACCCGAGACGAGAACCGTAACACTTAAGCGCTCAGTACAATAGTAGATCAAACAAATAAGAATAAATCTAACCTAGGTAAGTCTGTTGGCTCTAGGTTAGATTTATTCTTATATATATTTATTTGCTTGGGATAAAAGTAAACATGTATTGTATATATAATTTTGTCTCTGACTTAGCGGCATAAAACTCTCTGAAAACAAACCATGTTTATCATTCCTATTCTTTCAACTGTGTGGTTCCGTCCGTAAAATAAGATGTTATAGCATAGATATATAATAGTGCCTATGATGGTGGAAATGTAAACTGGGAAAATAAACCTTTCTTCTATAGTTCACCTATTTCCAGTTTCGCCAAGAAGCGACATACTGACACACAAGAAAATTATACAGCATCCTTAGCATCCAAAGTACTTCAAACAAGTACATTTTCATAGTCATGTTAGTCACTCACATATCAAATACATGACTTTTTTTTTCAGTCTACAAAGGACAGAACAAGCTCGATCGTTATGGACATATTGACGAAAAAATATTTTTTAAATCTGGTGGTTGGGTAGTCATATTGGTTATTCCCACACAGCTTTGCCAGTTTCACGAAGAGGTCGTTAGAGGCGCTATTAATCATTTAAAAAAAAAGGACATTTTCTGGCCTCTTTCTTTTTCTCTCTTCTCTTCTGGGAGTGAAGATATCTTTCCTCTTTCTGAACTTTCATATATACACACGCGTTTATCGCCCATAAAATTCTTAACTTTAATGTTTTGCTTTCTTTTACTCATTTATTTTCTCTCTTTTTACTTAGTTGTATAAAACAAAAATTTAAAATATCACTCTGATGAAATTCTTTCACATTTTTTTTTACTCGTCATTTGCATGTGCAAAGTATTATTGCCACTGCTTTTAGTCTAACTAGAGGTGGTGCTGCAACAGACACTTTTCAAATGTGAACGTACTGCGGGAAAGTTTGTCTTTTTCTTTTTCTTTTTTTTTTTTCACTTCGACGACGAACATTTTTATCATATAACTTTCATTGTCGCTTGGAAAAGAATCGGACATTTTATCATTGGAACCAATATCAGTATCAAAGAGAATGTCAACCTCATTACTTTCATTGCTGCTTAGAAAAGAATCAGGTATTTTATTATTGGGTCCAGTATCAGGATCAAAGAGAATGTCAACACCATTGCATTCCCTATCGGCTTGGAAAGAAATCAGGCACTTTAAAACGATAGTCTCTCAATTTAGACTGCCAAAACTATTCAAGTAGACTGCATGGTTGGTGTTAATTTGAATGAGTATGCGGAATTTTTTATTGCCAATGAATTTCAACCATTCTTTGTCAGTTGCTATAGCTAAATAAGAACAATGCTTGTTTGTATCGACGCGGTTTTTCGTTAATATCCCCTTGTAGTGACAGAAAAATAAATAATTAACAAGGTGACCTACATTTCACCTTCTCTAAAAATAGATGTATATTCAGAATCGTCTGGCCACAGGCCATATTTCGACCAACAAACCAGAACACTTTCACAACAAGTATATATGTAGAAAAATAATGAAATAATAGCAAAGAAACCAAAATTTCATCATCTCTAAAATTAGAAGTATATTCAGAATTGCCAGACTACAAAGCCATACTTCGATCAATCAATCAGAAATCGTTCACAATCAGGATACAAGTCCGTGTCTCAATGATAAGGCATTAATTTGAATGCAGATCTTTAGATATGTAACAAGATGGGAAATCGCCAAAACCACCGGGATCAATTAATGAATTTTATCTAATTTTCAATACAGCGGTCATTATAACATGTCCAGAGCTGAAATACATTTCGCACGACTTACCTCTCTCTCTCTCTCTCTCTCTCTCTCTCTCTCTCTCTCTCTCTCTCACGCTGGTTGCTCTACACGAGTTTATTGAAAAAAAAAAACTAACAAAAACATGCCAGAGATAGAGAATTTGATTTTTCATTACGTGCTCCACTAGTGTCACCTTGTGCCATACTAAGCTAAATTTAGCTATACTGCGAGGGCTAACAAGATCAACTCATTGCAACTACAGTGAATTTTATTTTCATTGGGTGCTCCATATGAATGACCTTGTGCCAGATGAAGATAAACTTAGCAAATATCTTTGTTGTTAGAAAATCAAATGGAAGCATGGAACAAGTGCTGAAATGTCACTTAGCATAACCTAAAAATCCTGAAGAAATTTGTGCTTAAAATTCTACCCAAATCAGTCATCTTCCCACATTGCACTTTGTGGTTGGATAGGTGGGGGTGTGGCTGTTATTCTTCATCCTGAGTCGCAAATATTTTCAAAGTTAACATAAATCCACAACTAAATGCCAGTAGTCTCATGTTGAGGCACGAGGCAAACCCAAATGTACAAACGCTAACGAAAGTCTGATTATCCAAGAAGGCAACTACTGAGAGGTCTGTAACGCTTGTTAATGAATGCCAAATGAATTGCATTTTAGAAGTTAAACATAAAAAGATACAACTAAAAGTCTACATAGAAAGAATCTGGGATTTGGGATGAAAATAATACGGTAATAGTAGTAAATTGAGCTTTTTCTTCTTCTTTTACTTCTTCTTCTTCTTCTTCTTCTTCTTCTTTGTGCCGTGTCCTTTCAGGACGTAAGCGATCATGGCCTTCCACATCTCTCTATCACTTGTAGCAATCAAATCCTTTCTCTTGTTACCCTTCCCAAACCCTTCTCTTCCATCCATTTGCTCAAGCCCTTCAAGTACGTCACGCGTTGCTTTCCCCTGTTTCTCTTTTCCCTCTATCTGTCCTGTTAGTATTAGTCCTCTTTTCTCATATCATATCCCAGAAATTTCAGCTGTCTTTTCCTGATGTTAAGTATCTCTTTCTTTTTTTCTTTTTCGTTACCAACCACTCCAAAACCACGTTGTTGCTCATATTTTCGGTCCATGACATCGCCAGCATCCTTTTAGAGAACCACATTTCTGTTGCTTCAAGGTTTTCTTTTTACTTTAATGAGATTGTCCAACATTTGCTGTCAAATTGAATGGCAGGCACCACATAACAATCCAGTTCTCTCTTCTTTGTTTCCAGTGAAATTTTCCTGTCTCTCAAAACTTTACTCAGCTTCTGAAATGCATCTTTGGGCATGCCAATACAAGATCTCAGTGTCACACTTTCCGTCCTCTGTTTTGTCATAAATAAATTATTCTATTCAACTGATTAAATGAAAATCTTTGAGTTCTAAACCAGTTAACAGAATATATTCCTGATCTACAACAAGTGTATCCCAGTTTTGCTACTAAGCAAGCATTCTATTGATCTGGTTAAATGAAAATATTAAAGTGCTATGCCATTTGAATCAAGAGGATTCATTCTGAGTAACTCGGGCATCACAGGCGATTCCATGTTATTTTGTATTTTTGTATTATTTTGTATTTCTTCAATCACTTCTTTTGCAGTTTTACAAAACCTAACCATTTGCCCATGACTCGGCTATAATTTGTACACATGTCAAGAGATAAGAAATCCGTCATATAACAGTCTGATTAGAAGCGCAAAATTTAAGTTGCCTCGCCAGTTGGTGATAGTCCATCTTTTCTCACTGTTCATAGCCTAGCTACATCCATGATGAAATGTAGGACGAAATCAACTAACAAATAAGATCTTAATTTACTTCTTTTTTTTTTTTTCTGTATCTGTTAATATGTATCTGGTTTCCTGCTTCAATAAACTATTGTCGCATTCAAGTTCTATAATTATATAGGCAAATTGTTTTCGGACAAACATATATACTTATCCTTGTCAGTTTTCACCCATTAACAAAGTTTTACCATATCACAGATATGGTGATGCTTATATTGTGATGATGAGATGATCTATACTGCTAATTCAATATTTTGATGAGCAAAGAATTTTGAATATGGAATAAAAAACCACTGAACTTTTGTATGACAAGCGTCCACTCTAATTTTTTTTCTTTTTAAATAATCATTTCACCCCAAGCAAGGCAGTACTGCTATTGGTGCGCAGAGGGTTACATGAGTGAAAATCGAAAAAAAAAAGAGCAAGTTACAGTGGGATTCAGAGAGAGGATAAGAGAAAAATGGGAATCAAGGAGATAAAAGATGGCAATTGACGTCGCCCTTGGAAATTGTAGCTATCAAGGAAGCAAGCATACGGAAGGGAATTACACAGGCGAGAAGTGCGAGAAAAGAAATGTAAATGGTTGGGATCTAGTTACCAATCTAATATCTCAAGTAACTTCGTGTATATAAGGCACTAGAAGCCGTGAAAATATTTGTAGAAAAGACAGAGGGAAGCCCCATGTCGTTGTTGAGAAAAGAACTGAATTTGAGCTGCCAAATCGGAAAAGATTAAATTGCAGATCCTCCTTTGGATTTTGTCGAGAACCTCAAGATGAATAGCAGCAAGCACTCGACCACATATGACAACACTATTCAATGCATGGACGAATGGTAGATTTGTATATGTGCAAGACGGATTCTGACGAGAAAAACTACCTGGCCCGATACAATGACCTAACCTTCCTAGCAGTAGATGCAGCTATTGATTCGATGTAGTTGTTCCACTTTAGGTTGGCTGAGAGGGTGAGGCCGAGGAGGCACAGTGTATTCATATTAATGTAAGATAAGAAAGTTTCTCCATGGTGGTTAAAGGAGAGCAGCTTCGTTTTGGAAGAAATAAAATTTACGAGGTAGTTCTTACCGCAGTCCACCGCAGATTGAAGGTTATTTTCAAGAGCAGTAGTAAGGTTTATTGTTAGCCCTGGCAGAATTTTTATTGAGACGGGAGTAAATAGTTGTTTTCATCTGCATAGATGCTTACTTGAGAACCATAAAGGAATATGATACGAAATAAAAAGTATTCTGTTATTCGTGATAGTAATGGTAAAATTAGCCGTTTACATACGGGGAATATTCGCCAGAATAGCTAATGGCATTGTCGGTTGAAATTCGTAAAGCCATTTTTTTTAACAGTTTGTTTTGTTTTTTTTTGTTGTTTTTTTTTCTGGAAATTAGACTTCTCTAGTTCACTAAACGTTATAGCTCGTTCTATATTAATGGGAGTTTCCTTCCAAAGCTTTTATTTTGGTTAATGTGGAAAGTTAACAACTTTATTATATCATTATTTTCTTTTCTAGTTACATGTACTAATCATTTTTAATTAATGCTGCTGCTGCTGCTGCTGCTGCTGCTGGAAGTCTTCGAGAGATGTGCCTTTTGTTATTTGGTAAAGCTCCCTGTTTAAGATTGTGTAGCACCAGTCTATATGTTAGTGATAATGGTAAAATTAGCCGTTTCTATACAGGAGATATTTAGCATACATTGACTAGACTTTTGGTGTTACTGTTGGATAAAATAAAACTTTTTTCTTTTTGGTCAAACTCTTTACGATTGTGTAGCACCAGTCTGTAGAATGTGATAAGAATAAGCTTTTTTTCAAGATTAATAGGATTAATTTGTTTGAAATCGTTTTCAATTATGTATTTGAAATTTGTTAGAATTTATCAGTTTCCCATTTTTAACCTTTATTACGGATTTAATGTACGTCTTGTAGGGGATGCACCCCCAGAAATTCTGTAATCTGCACCCCATATGCAACAAGGCAAGCCTGTCGCTACTCCATCATTGTTTTAATAGAAAATGTCCAGATGAGTTCCATACTTTAGTTTCCCCAGTGTAGGATAAAATATGCTACATCCAAGGAATCCGATAAATTCACAATCTGCACCTCTCTCTCTCTCTCTCTCTCTCTCTCTCTCTCTCTCTCTCTCTCTCTCTCTCTCTCTCTCTGATGAAAGTTTCCTTCCAAACTTATTGAAAGGTAGTGTGAAAAATCAACAGTTTGATTATATCCCCAGATACCTCTAATAATAATAGGAAAAAATATATATTATTCCTACAAAGACGTGCTGAACATTTCTAAGCACAACTCATTTCCAAAATCTGAACACGTAACTAAACATAAATGCTTTTGCTATTTGGACAAGCGCTTTGTAATTTTAAAGTGCCAATCTATAGAATTTGATAAAGCGCCATCATCTTTTTAAGATTAATAGAATTAAGATTAATAGAATTCATTCATTTGTAGATTCTTAATTATTGACCGATTAATGTCTAGTGTACAATTTCATTCAGTAGCCACCACGAACTTTGTATTAGAAGTTTAGTAAAAAAAAATAAATAAATAAAGTAAAAAGAACAAACCTGGCAAACAAAAAAGCACCATAACAAATGTCATTTCATTTCAGATCGTAGCTTCTTTTGTCATTACTTTCAAATGTTTCACTACCAGAAATGTGTTCTACTGATCTGATTAAATGGAATTCATTTAAAAGATATTAAATAAATACTAAGCCACGAAATAAAATATGCCAACCTAAATATCTGAGATTCTCTTGACATTATTGGGTGTGGGCTTACATTATCATTCTGAAAAATAACACACTTTTAAATTTTCACTTTTGGCTTGTTCTTGATAAACTTGCTTATTGTGAATTATTCTCCTCCCCCTCCTTGATGCTATAAGTCCCACTCCCCTGTTTGGAATAGGGGCATAGCCTTATCACTTTGAGATATTTTTGTACTTATTTTAATTAAAAAATGGTATTTTCGTAATTACAGCGTATTTGTCTTTTTTATTTTGACAAAAATAACCATATAACTATAAAAATATATCATACAACAACAGCATCATAATCAATAAAACCACCAGCTGCCTTAATTACTGTTTCACAAATTCTTTCTAACAGTTTTTGAAAAGGGTAAATGAAAGATCTTCCCAAACATTCTTCAAGCACTAAAAAAGCTCTCTCTCACTCTTTGGGTATTCTCTTCGAACTCTCCTATCCAATCTATTCAATTCAAACCTTACTAATTCAATGGAAGAGGGGTCAGGAGATTTATATAGTCAAGTCATACTTTCCAAAATATTGTTATTTGTGTTTTTTGTTGTTGTTGTTTGAGGGGGGCGTACTCGAAGTAATTTTGACGTAATGGTTGTCTTATTGAAGGGTGATTTTTTTCCAAGTATGCATAAACCAGATGGTCTATCATGTCTTCGCAAAATCAAATGGTATTATTCTTTTATCATGATTCCATCGACCTGAATCAAATCTTCTGCTTTCTCACCCCAAAAACACCCTCACACCATAACAAATCTACCACCATGCTTAAATGCTGGAACGACTCATTCATCCCTCAGTGTTTCTTCTGGGTTTCTTCTTGCATACACTCTCCTACCAAAAAGTTAAAATTTAGACTCGTCTGACCATAATACTTTGCGACACTCTTTCAATATCCATATCAGTCTATTTTGAATATTCACTTTCCTTAACAGTGGTTTCTTGATGGTTATGCACCCCCTGAGCCCCATTAATCTAAGTTGATTTTTCACAGTTGAGAACAATACCGGTTGCTTTTGAGAGGAAATGAGTTCAGCTGTCAACTCTAGAGCAGTTTTCCTTCTATTTTCTTTTAATAATTTCACCCCAAGCATAGCGAGACCGTCACAAGTGTGCAGGGGGGTTACAGTGAGAGAAAAGAATGGGTACAAGGGGAGTGGAAGAAAGGATAAAAATGGATAGGTTTCAAGGAGATAGAAAATGATAATTGGCGTTGCATTTAATTTTGGGAGATTGTAGCTATCAGGGAGGCAAGTAAATAAAATGGAGTTCCACAGGCGGGAAGTGCGAGAAAATAAACTGTTAGAATAAAAGAGACGTTTACATTTAACTATTTAAACGGTAAAAGGTGGGACCTAGACACCAATCTAGTACAACACTTAAATTTATGTGGTCAGGGTACCAGAAGAAAAAAGCTCATCAGAGTGGTTGCCACGAAAGTATTTGTAGAAAAGTTATAGGGAAGCTACATCACGTCGGTGAGAAAGTGAGTGAAGTCGAGATGCCATGTCAGGATCGATTACATTGCAGATCTTTCTTTGGATTTTGTCGAGAACCTTGAGATGAATAGCAAGAGCATCCGACCGGATATCGCAAGTATTCAATACACGGACGAAGGGTAAATTTATAAATGTGCGAGATGAACATCGTATTTGGCCCCCACAGTCCCTATATCTCAACATCATTGAATAGTTATGGTTCATTTTAGAAAAACAAATGAGAAGTCGATATCCTCCACCATCATCAATGAAAGAATTGGAGACTGTTTTAGCTGAAGAAAGAATAAAAATTATTCTGGAGACAATTAAAACTTTGTACGAGTCGATCCTGCGCAGAATTTAAGCTGTAATTACTGCCAAAGGCAGTCCTACTCTATATTGAAATAAATTTGTTTGAAACTTCAAGGTGTTTCCATTATTTTGTCGCTCTTCGCCACCGTATATATGTGTGTGCCTGTTTATTTTGTTTAATATAACAGACAAGGACTATTTGGCAATGTTTAATAAATGTACTAAAAGAAAAAACAGTGTGACAAAAGAACGGTTCTTGACAACCTATTAACATATACTACTCCGGCAATTTTTATTGTTTTTAAAAAGCTATTTTTATAATTTAACTAAAGCCCAAACATATGAAACGGAACTTTTTTTAATCATTTGTCAAGAACCTCAAGATGAATAACAGTAGCATCCGACCAGATATAGCAACAATATTCAGTGCATGGACGAATGGTAGATTAAAAGTGTGCAAGATGGATTCAGACTAGAAAAGTAGGAAATCATCTCTATAGTGGTTGCTTTCAATAATCAAATGTTTATTTTCAGCAGTAGTTGTCACTTTTAGCGCCCCAGCACCTTTTTTCAGTATTTTGTATCTTTGTAACAAATATGGCACCTCACGTCAAGAAATCGTCAACTTCTTGGCAATTTGTCTTTGAGAGTAGCCTTCTTTGAATAAAATTACAATTTGTGCCCTCACCTCAATACTCAGCTGCTTTGGTTTTGTCATTTTGTGCAAATTACATCAAAATTTAAAAAAATATATTTAAATAAAAACTATGAAAACAAATGATAATTAGCTGTTCCTTAATTGATTGACGAACATGATTTTGTACCTGTTCCAGAGAATAATGTAGGAGTACAGCAATTTTCACATCAATGATAACTTCGGAGATACCTTGGATTAACTAATTATTACCGAAGATTTATTTCAGGTGGCACCAAAATCTTGATTTCACTTATTTACTGTAGAAACAAGAAAAAAAAAGGGAATACAAATATAATTTTAGGAAAAGCATTAAGAGCATTTCATGACTTTAAAAAGCCGTTAGAAAATTTCGCTAAATTCTTCTCTATCCGTGAAGATGATAATTCAACACTCACGTTAACGACTGGTGCTTCTTCAAACTCAATTGGGCCAGTTCTACATCAACAGCAAAACGGCATAGACATCTACTTAAAGGACGAAATTTCACTGTTTTCACGGATCCCAAGCTTTTCAAATAAACCTTACAAATGAATAGAGATAAATGCACACCCAGAGATACTCAACAACTGGACTATATATCCCAATTTACGTCAAATATCCGTTACATTAAAGATTATAATGGAAGATGCTTTTTCATTCTCCACTATACATTCTTTAAATCCTAAAAACCTTACCGTCGACTTCATTGCAGATGAACGACAAAAAGATGCCACACTAGACAAAGTAAAAGAGGACACTTCTTTACATTTGAAGGAACATAACTTTGGAGCCAAAACACTGCACTACGATGTAGACAAAGGTTATTCGAAACCATACATACCACTTTCTTCTTTTATGTGCCTTGTCCCTTCAGGACGTAGGCGATCATGGTTTTCCATGTTTCCCTATCCCTGGTAGCTCTGAGCACGCCTTCTCCTGTTACATCATGCAATACTCGTTCCGTCATCCACCTGATTAGGTCCTTTAAATATATTATCCGTTGCTTTCCTCTGTCTCTTTTTCCTTCTATCTGGCCTGTTAGTATCAGATTCTCCAAGCCCTCCTTCCTCATTGCGTGTCCCAGGAACTTCAGCTGTCTCTTCCTGATGCTCAGTATTAATTTCCTTTTTGTTTCCATCATTTCCAAAGCCTCATCATTGCTCACATGCTCGATCCATGATATTCGTAGCATCCTTCTGTCGAACCACATTTCAGTTGCTTCAAGTTTTTCCTTCATCTTTGATGATATTGTCCAGCATTCACTGCCATATTGAAGGACGGACAGCACGTAGCAATCCAGTACTCTCTTCCTTGTTTCTAGCGAAATCGTCCTGTTTCTTAATACTTTACTCAACTTCTTGAATGCTTCCTTCGCCGTGTCAATTCGCCTTTGGATCTCTGTGTCGCACTTTCCTTCTTCCGTTATAACGCTTCTCACCACTTTCACTCACAAGAAAAGATTTTAAACACTTTCACAACCTCTCACATATGGGGCGTCAAGATACTGATAAATTAATTAGCAATCGTTTTATCTGACTCAAACGCACATTGACATATAAAACAAAACTGGACTCATATTTTAAAATTTTCAAAAAGAAAATGCAAAGAGAACAAGTCTTCAGAATCTTCTCCTGACGATTTTATCAAACTAGACGTTAGATTCACAAGCTTACATATCGACATAGTTGGTTCCCTACCAGAAGCAAATGGTCCAGCATACCTATTAACAATTGTCGATTTACAAGATATCCTGTCGCCGTTCCTCTAAAAGAGATATCTGCGCAATAGATCTTGAAAAAAAAAACATCTTAAAAGAATGAACAGTTGTTTTCGGGTGTACATCGGTGATAAAACAGATCAAGGAACACAATTTCAATCAATACTCGGAGTCACTTCATTTGTCGGTTACAAGTTCTATTGCACAACGTCTAAAACATATTTCTGTTTATTTTCACAATACAAGAAAGTACTTCCTGACAACACCAGTATACTACACCATAAAAATGATTAATAAAAAATTCAGATTCTCGAGATCCTCTATATCAAAAGCAATCAACCAACACTGAACAAAATTTATTATTAGTGTCGCAACAACTTGTTGAAATGCTTTTGACAAACATATAATGCATTATTTTTGTATTTCAAACTTTTTGTTAGTTCCTTTACACTGGGACACTTGTTTTGTAAAACATAGCGTCATCGGATAAATTTAAACTTATTTATAAATGGAACTCTGTGTGTGTGTGTGTGTGTGTGTGTGTGTGTGTGTGTGTGTGTGTGTCCGTTACCTATAGACTCCGAAACGGCTGAACCGATTTTCTTGAAAATTTACACAGTTGTACTATAAGCGTCTGCGAGTGTTCTTAGCTAAGATTTGTGTCGAGGTACTCCTGATAATTCGACAATTGATAATCGAAAAAATCGGGTTATAGAAGGAGTGGTCCGATTTTAATCAAATTTGATACACTCATAGACAAAGACATAAGAAACGATATTCAGAAGTTTCAAAGTTGCATTTCTTACAATAGTACGGAAAATCGATAATATATATATATATATATATATATATATATATATAAAAGGCAATATGTTTGTGTGTGTGTCTGTTTATCTGTCTGTATGTCTGTGTTTTTTTAGCCCTTTTATTTTAGTTTTTGCTTCGGGTTTGGCTCTAAGTAGGTATAATTGTAGTTCTTAGTTTTAGCCATGATACCATTTACTCAGAGGACTTATTTAGCCTTCAAAATTCAGTTTACGACGAAAAAAACTTATTTGATATCGATACCAGGAAATCAAAATTTGACTTACATCCATTCAACGGTTTTAACTTTTGCTATATTTGTAAGAAAAGAGTGTTGAATATCCAAGTTAGCTACTCACCTCTTTTGTTTACATCTGATGCTTAAGGTGTTTGTCAATCTTTATCCAGCCGGTCCCCAAACAAGTAACACTAGACGCAAATATCAACATCGTCAAGTTGTCGATGAATTTCTCTACCTTGGCAGCAGCATCTCGAATAATGTCACCTTCGAGAGAGACCTTGACAACAGGATCAAAGCATAAATACAGCATACGGAATGCTTCCGCGTCGGGTTTTCAGCAATTGCAGCCTCACCATAAAAACCATAATCTTCTGGACCGTTGACCTCTCCACCCTTCTGTACGATTTAGGGGACCTGGACTTTGTATCGTCGGAAGTAAACGAAGCTCCGAAGAATCCATCGCATCACCAACAACGAGGATCGCTCTCGGACATCTCTCCCCGTCATCGAGGCAACCATCCTTCAGCATCGCCTTCTCTGGGCGGGTCATCTTTTCAGAATACGTCTCACGCTACTTCTAACCCTTACCCTGTTTGGAAAACTCGCTAGCAGTAATAAGCTACACGGAAGTCCCAAATGATGCTTCAATGATAAATCGAGCCTGAAATTCGGGAAACCGTTGCTGTAAATAGGCCAACCTGACACAGGACCATCTGAGGGGTTACCGAGACTTTCTAGTTCAACTGTCAACATCAAGAGAATCTGCGCCGTACCGTCAGGTGGGCCCACGTCCACCACTTGCACTCCTATGGGACTCCTAGTCGCGACTGTTTAAGAATAGGCTAAGCACTCACAGCCATCTCCGGGAAAAAAAGAATAAGGAGGGGAGATGCTGATCCAATGCCCGGATGCGAACGGGTACCGACTATAAGATCATTTACGATCATGACCACATGATTGCTTATTTATACAGGGTGCGATGGATTAATTGTCATCTAAATTACGCAAAAATGAAAATAACACTGACATCTGATTTTAATAGATATATTTACCAAAATTACACAAAAATATCTTGAAATACTAAAGAGCAAATTTGTTACTAAAATCGACATTGGCTTCAACCACGACCTCCAGATGACTTCATAATCTTCTGCATCTCTTCTTGATGGTTTCCTTGTTTAAGTTAGTGAATGCTGCCATAATCCTTTTATTTAGTTAATTTTTAGTGTTACAAGGAGTTTTATTAATCCCCCACTGCTTCCCACTCATAATAATCAAGCGGTATGCAGTATGAGGAGTTATATGTTTAGATGTAAGAGGTGATGTAGTCAGAGAAATTGTCTGACAGCCATGACTGGGTTCTTCTGCTTGTGTGGCATAATGTACAGTCCTGTTGCCAGACATAGGATCTTCCAGCAGCCACTCTCTTGACCCAGGGCATCACTACCTCCTCAAAGCACTTGATGTAGGTCTCTGTGTTGAGTCTGTGACCCTGTTAGAAACTGAATGGTGGTGTAACATCGCTTTCACTAGTATCGTAGCTTTAGGCTACTCATCTCAAAGCTATGGTGTGTACAACACGCGACCATGACTCAGTGAAAGATTTTGTTATCATATACCAAAAAAAATTTTTCCGACAACATTAATTTCACGAATCGTCTCGGAAATATGAAATGGTAACTACCGATAGCAAAACGTATACATAACTTTCTCGTATATGAGTAACCTCATTATACCAAGAAAGAAAAATAGACCAAGATCATAAAAAAAACTAAAAATCTATCCAATTTATGAAGGGATGAATTTATGAATTTTTTCTAATCCTATTAATCAGGTAGATTTTGATAGCAGTAAAATTAAATATATTAATGTAAACACAAAGTAAGGTTAGAATATTCTTATAAAATCAAGGAAGGTAAACATATACCGAAATAACGTAAACGTAACATCATATGGTTTAACCAAACTTTTAGTCATAGCGTCAAAACAAACATCGTATTTACCCAAGTATTTTCCTAAATTTAATTCACAAACATTTCAACCATTCCCCTACACTAAAAAAGATTTTCAACAAAAACAATGTTAACGTTAGATATAGTTGCGTCAAGAACGTCGGTAAATATATCTCACAACATAACAATATGATGCTAAATAAACACATGTCGACCCTGCAAAACATATAGTAACTCCACTATAAATAATAGTAACTCCACTATAAATAATAGTAACTCCACTATAAATAATAGTAACTGCCAAAAAATACGATCTGCCCACTTAACAGTCAATGTATTACCGAATGGGATGTGCGTTATGGTACAGTGGATATCGGCTCGGAACGAGAAGCCGGGGATCCGAGTTCGAATCCATTGTATTCACTTACGCGTAAATACCCTTGGGAAAGGTATTAATCCGTCTCTTCCTTCCAATTATGGGTTAAATAGCAGGACAGATTGGGTTCTATAGCCTTGGTCGGCAACCAGTCTACCACAGAAAGCAATGACAAGCTACTGCGGGATAATCTTCTGCCCAGTCAGTCATGTCTCTTTCGAGACATGATCGCCCAAGCGTGTATCACGTATGGCACTTAACTGACTGATTACCGAATGTATAATTTACAAGGCTTCGATCCATTCTGATAGCAATAATAAATTTTATTTTCGTACCACTATAAAACGATGGAATACAAATTTTACAATCATAAATTAAATTTAAATACTAATAAATACAAGAATATCACTACCTTCTCCAAATATTTTGGTAATTAAAAAGCAACATAAAAAAACAATTATTACTTGGGATATAATCGCAAAAACCAAATCTTATAATGGAATAGGAAATAGATGCCTTTTAGAAAAAGTTGTTACCTTAGACACCTAAATAACCCAAGTTTATTAAATAAAAGAAGTGAATTGGTGGCCACATGCAGGCATAGAAAAATATCTACTTAAAGACTTAAACCCGGATTAACATAGATCCACCTTTTCACTGTTTTCTTTTTATTTATTTACATATTTATTTAATCATTTATTTTTTTTAGTGGGTTTTAATCTATATATTATAAGAAACTGAAAGCACATGTGTCATTCCTGTCTTGCATGTGGTAAAATAATTATATATATATATATATATATGTGTGTGTGTGTGTGTGTGTGTGTGTGTGTGTGTATTGATTGATTGATTGATTGATTGTTTAATACTTAGTTTTTGGTCCTAATAGAGTTAAACCAGTACATATTTGCATTAAAAAGTTTTCTAAACAATTATATTGTAGAACTTTTGAATATTTTCTATTTTTAAACGAGTTATTTTACTACCCAGGTTTCTACCATGAATGGTGTCTTCAGGCGATTTTTAATATTAAAAATTGCCTGAAGACACCACTGACTGGACTCAGGTCAGGGACACATTTTAGAACGAAGAATGGAATTCCATCGCCTCCGCTTACCTTATGAGAGTCAAGCTTAAAAATTATGTTAGAAAGAGGATATATATATATATATATATATATATATATATATATATATATATATTACTCAGTTCAATCTCAGTCTAAGTGAAAATTATCTGTATGTACTCCAGACGAGTCAAGTGTGGAGTTAGATTATAATTTGCGAGTAAAGCACACAAAATTATCTGCTGCGAATGTGAGGACTAGGAATTGAATTTAATAGAAGATGGCTCGGGGGTTTCGGTTGTTCAGCTTGCAGCGCCGCCAGTAATCATTGGAACTAACCTTGTGAGATGCTATAAGATGATTAATTTTATCAGCAAACAACATTTAGGACACGCTTACATTCATTACGAGCAGAAACAAAGAGACGCCTATTGTCGTTCCGGTAAAGCCGGGAGAAGTGATTACTGTGGCCGATGGCAGCCGAGTAAGCAAGAGAACTAAAGGGATGAACGAGGTTTAAATTAGAATTTTCTAACTGGAATGAAAGCATCAATGCCGGCTTTCCCCAAGAGGAAACTTCAACGGCGTAGTCTTGAACAGGGAGACTAAAAACTTTCAAGGAACATCGCAAAAGAAATCATGGAACGAGTCATAGCTCGCTCATTGATAACCGTAAGATAATCTGCTGGTAGGAGTTTTCTGAGTGAAAGGAGAGTAGAAAGAGACCATTACGGACACCATAGCATGATCAATTGCCAAGAGGACAGTGGTGCATAACATGGCGTCTGGGATAGAAGTACGGAAGATATCTAGAAGAGAATCATGTCCATTGTGGTTACTGGGGAAACGCGTTAAAAATCCACCACTTGCGTGAAAGACTGTGTGATTGAGAAGTTAAAGTGTTTGGACTCCAGCAAGATCAGTGACAAAGTTTTTCAGCCATTTGGCATGATGAACATTGAAGTCAACGAACACAAATACATTAGCGAATGAGTGAAGGGAAATGACTTTGTCTATGTTGTCTGAAATACTATCTAGTCAAGAGAGGACGAGGAGCAGTAAAAAAAGAGATAGCTTACTGAGTTTAGCAGAGAGAGACGAAGACACCTATAGGACTGGGCTTGAGATTCAAGAGAGATCTCCTTAGCTAGAGGGAGATATTCGCTAACATAAACACCTAGGCTATGCATGTGAATATTAGAGTACTTCCTAAAGAGAGGAAGGTCTTCAGGAATCAGAGGAGGGAATTGTAGGGATTAGGTTAGTTTCGCAGAGAGCTAGGATGTCAGGAACGTAGAGAAACGATTCCACACCGTAACAGTTGGTACAGATACCACGGATGTTAGAAAAAGAGATGTTGAGTGGGGTAGGTGATTTCTGTTTGGCTGGTTTAGTTTTATATCTCTGATTGTGTGTTTCATGATTTAGATTTTTAATAGGGAAACGCCTAGAGTAGCAATAGCAGTCGGTCGTCAACTGCATCATGAGTAGGAAGGGAACTGACACAGACTACAGCATAATGTGGCCACAGGGTTACCCACTGGATGCACTTGCGGGGACACCTATTCATGCCTGACATGGTACTACAAGAACCTCGATATTATTCAACTGTTGATCAGAGCAGTCTCTCAAGATGCTATGCAAGAGTTCGGGCTCCTCACTACCAGTCGGAAGCAGCAACCAAAAAACTGCCAACCCGGTACCCTCAGTATGTAGAGACGTTGCCACCATTCACACACATTATAAAAACTCGTGAAGCATCACTATTAAAACCTGAGGGGAGGAAAGAAACCGGTGACCCCTTCCTAAATAAGAAACAAGGGATGAGTGTAGAGATTAGGAATATTTATGATATATTCAAATTTATCAGAAGAAAATTATACTTATGGCTGCGTGAAAAATAACTCCATTAACATTGAAATTTTGCTGCAAGGCACAAGGACAAAATAACAACAAGTACAAAATGTTATATTAAACTAGTTTATAAACTTTTATTTAAGGGTTAAAAATTTGTAGAAAACAGGGGAAATATTTGAAGGTGCAATGTTAAAAATTTTGACTGTTAAAAAGTAAGTGAGTAATCATCAGAACTTTGAAAAGGTATGTGAAGGTTCGTAAGAAAAATTTGCAGTGTGTGTTGTTGAGAAAAGTTCGTTCGACTTTCAGTTTTTACTTTTGGTATCTCATCTTGTTTGATGAGTTGATATCGCGATGTAAGTGTTATTAAAGACGTTGAAGATATTGTGTTTCTTTTTTCTTCTTTTTTTTTAATCATATCACCCCGAGCAAGGCGGTAACGCCACTGATGTGCAGGGGGCTACATAGGAGCGAAAAGATTGGAAAAGAGAAAGGAGGAAACCACATCCTAAACAGGGAACAAGGGATGAGCCTCTTCACCTGTTCAATAGACGTGGGTGGAGTGTGAACCGGGTGATAGTTTAGTCTATCTACTCCAAATGAAAAAAAAAAAGTGAGAAGATTGGAAAAGAGAAAACTGGAAACTGCATCTTAAACAGGAAACAAGGGATGAGCCTCTTCACATGTTCAATAGACGTGGGTGGAGTGTGAACCGGGCGATAGTTTAGTCTATCTACTCCAATTGAAAAAAAAAAAGTGAGAAGATTGGAAAAGAGAAAACCGGAAACTGCATCCTAAACAGGAAACAAGGGATGAGCCTCTTCACCTGTTCAATAGACGTGGGTGGAGTGTAAACCGGGCGATAGTTTAGTCTATCTACTCCAATTGAAAAAAAAAGTGAGAAGATTGGAAAAGAGAAAACCGGAAACTGCATCCTAAACAGAAAACAAGGGATGAGCCTCTTCACCTGTTCAATAGACGTGGGTGGAGTGTAAACCGGGCGATAGTTTAGTCTATCTACTCCAATTGAAAAAAAAAAGTGAGAAGATTGGAAAAGAGAAAACCGGAAACTGCATCCTAAACAGAAAACAAGGGATGAGCCTCTTCACCTGTTCAATAGACGTGGGTGGAGTGTGAACCGGGCGATAGTTTAGTCTATCTACTCCAATTGGAAAAAAAAAAGTGAGAAGATTGGAAAAGAGAAAACCGGAAACCGCATCCTAAACAGAAAACAAGTGATGAGCCTCTTCACCTGTTAAATAGACGTGGGTGGAGTGTAAACCGGGCGATAGTTTAGTCTATCTACTCCAATTGAGCCGAACTGGTGTTAACTTTAGGCTAAGAAGTTGGTTTTATAAAAGATTTGCGTGACAAGTTTGTTTCTGTCTTCCATGGTGTTGACGGTGATTAAGTGAAAAGGAAAGTGCGAATGTGTGTCGTCGACGAAAACGGTTTGACTATTTACTGCTACATCGTAACCAGTTAACTGGTCTTCGCTCCCATCCGTCCACTTGAAGATTTAGCTTCGAGCTCCAGAACTTATACTTATATCAGTCACGTGGTAGGTTCACAAAATTTGGCGCAATTTGAGAACTAAACACGTATGCTTAGACGTTTTTGAAATATTTAAATATATTATTAACCAATCAACGCTGGTTATTTCTAAATTAGTTCTCGGGTTCTCTTTTTGTGTTTAGTTTGCACAAAATCTTTAAAAATATTTTATGCGATTATTAAATTGTCGCCAATGTGCGATGAGAAAATTGTCGTATAAATTATTTATAAACCTAATAATTTTTTCTCAAAATTTTTATTTTTGCCTGAGAATAGGGTCCTAAATAAGCCTCTACACCTGTTCAAGGGAAACGGGAGAAGTAAGGACCAGGCGACATGAGAAGTCCTATTGAAAACGCAAATAAATAAATGACTAAATGAAATAAAATTAAAAAAATCTACTAATCTTTTAACTTGGTGTGAATCAGAAAAACTGAGTATAATCCATTAAAGCGATACCTCTGAAAACTAAAAAAAAAAGAGTAAATAAATAAATTATATAAAGATCCAAAGAATAAATTACTTTGAATCTTCCCATTCCAAAAATTAACTTATTACGAAATTTAACATTCAAATTAAATAAAATAAAAACGTTAACTTAAGACTCGAAACGCTCAGCAGATAAACTTGAAAATATGTATCCGGTCAAATTAAAAACTGTTATTTGCAGATGTTAAATTAAATAAGAAAATTAGGCTATGTTGTTAAAAAGGAAAGAAAAAACAAACAAAAAACGTAAGAATAATAAATGTTATGGAAAGAAAATCAACACTACTCTCACTCTCACTCTCACTCCCTCTCTCTCTCTCCCTCTCCCTCTCTCTCTCTCCCTCTCCCTCTCTCTCTCTCTCTCCCTCTCTCTCTCTCCCTCTCTCTCTCTCTTTTTATTTGTGTGTGTGTGTGTGTGTGTGTGTGTGTGTGTGTGTGTGTGTGTGTGTGTGTGTGTGTGTGTGTGTTATTTTCAAAGCCTTCATGCACCGAAAATGAATAAACACAAGTGCCCGCCCTTGAAATAATCTGCCCTTATCATTAAATTTATAAATTTAATTTTTAATTTGTTTTATTTTAACTTCTACGATTTTACTTTCCAATGTTATGTTTAAGTTTTAAACCAAATAAAATTATACATTTAATAAATTTAAAAAAAGCACCTCAGATTTATAATTCATAACGACCTAAAACAACGTGAGAATCAAAAATTAAAATTAAAATTAAAATCTAGAAACGGTCAGTTCATAGTGCATGAAACTCCGAGTCGTGCTATAGATGTCAGAAAATATGTATATTCATTAATATGCACTTAATAGCTCCGTTACATTGTACTGTTACCAGGTTTTTTAGATATGCGTGTATTATATATTCGTTTACAAACGGAAAATATTCAAAAGTTCTACAATATAACTGTATTGAACACTTTTTAATACAAATGTGAACTGGTCTAATCTTATTATGTCCAGCTGGCAGAAACTAAGTAATTAAACATTAAACAATCAATCTATCAATATCAAATCTTCTCACTTTGTTTTTCTTTCTTTTTCTTTTTTTCAATTGGAAAAAAAATTATCGCCCGGTTCACACTCCACCCACGTCTATTGAACAGGTTAAGAGGCTCATCCCTTGTTCCCTGTTTAGGATGTGGTTTCTGGCTTTCTCTTTTCAAATCTTCTCACTTTGTTTTTTTTTTTTTCAATTTGAGTAGATAGATCTATCTATCGCCCGGTTCACACACCACCCACGTCTATTGAACAGGTTAAGAGGCTCATCCCTTGTTCCCTGTTTAGGATGTGGTTTCCGGCTTTCTCTCTCCCAATCTTTTCACTATTACGTAGCCCCCTGCACATCAGTGGCGTTACCGCCTTGCTCGGGGTGATACGATTATATATATATATGTTTCACTGTATCACAGCTCATCAGTACGGTTAGACTCCGATTGCTTTTTAATCCAGGATTGAAACCCGCCCGAATTGGCGTCAGTCGGCGATTCTACCTCTGGGCTATGGGCGTTCGGTGGAAGAAGGCAGACTTTTTTAGCGCATATATTATCATTATACGCGCCCAATAGCTAGAGTGCTCTAATTCATTTTACTGAATGAGCGATATATATATATATATATATATATATATATATATATATATATATATTACTTTAAATGTTATTTTTAGTGGGTATCCGTGTTTGAAATAGACGTTCTGCTTTTATTTGGTATGTATTATATCTACGAGCCTTCGCACTGCAGAAAACTTAACAAAAGTTTACTCTCGCGCCATCTTCAACGTATCAGGATGCAAGAGTGCAGTTCTTAGAACAGAACAACTTGCTTATTCACTCATATGATTTGATTATAATGGTGAAGCCTTTCGAAGAACCAGTCACACTTTTTGGAAGAATTGAATACAGAGAATTGGCGCCCATCGTGTCCTACAATGCCTTCTCAGGTTTTGAATTTTTAGTTGTCCTTCTTATAGACTAGTTGCCAACCAAGGCTATATCGCCCAGTCTGACCTAATATTTAACCTATAACTGGTGGAGTAAAAATGAAGGATTCATATCTTTCACCAAGGGTATTTGCGAAATGAACTCAAACATAAAAATAATTCGAAATCGGCTCTCTCTAATTTCTCTTTCTGTGCAAACCCCACTCATTTAAACAGAGGAAGAGGTTTATCCCTTGTTTCCTATTCAGAATTGAGGTGTAGCGGATAAGAAATTAATTAAAATCAACTCTCTTCTTCACTTTTACAAGAATTCACAAGGATGTGTAAATTCCTGGTTTTTCCCAAATAGAAAAAGGATTGACCATGTGGTTAAAGAAAAAGTCAAAACCAGATTTCGCAAGTCGGTGTTAAATTGATTTTTGACCAATGGGAGCGACTTGCAAAACTTGAGGACTTTGCGAGCAAGTGCGAAAATCTGAATACTATAAAAGGCCCCGGTCAGCGTCAATCATAGAAAGTCAGATGGGAGCCACGAGACGAAACATCAAAAAGGTAACTTCAACTTCAAGCGACTCGGACATTGTCCTCTTTCTCTTTCTCCTTATCTCTTTCAACAATTACTACTACGAACATTTTGTACGAACTCTTGATACCCTTAACTTTCTCACTAAACATTAATTTCTACGAATTCTCGTTATTTATTTCTTTTAATAAATTACTAATTTTAACTTACAAAATGTATATTTTATTATTCCACTCTTCGACACTAATCCACATATTCCAACTGACAACCAACCTTCTGATGATGAAAAACCTTCTGATGATAATTCTGATGATGATAATTCTGCATAAAACTTGTAAGCTGTAGGGAGTCCGGTTATGTCTGACACAAAGCATAACCAAGAAAAATTAACGAGCTCCCTTCCGGTTCCTTCTAAAGTTTTCTCATTCTCTTTCACTCCCAGTAGCCACTTGCGTTTTAGTGGCATTATCACCTTACTTGTGAAGAATTGATTAAAAAATCTATTTCACCATGCACACATCCACATATATTGAGGTTTAGGAATGGATTTTTCAATCATTAATCTGAAAAATGTTAATTTATTCTTGAAACTTTATTTTTGATAGGTACCCTCATCTTGAGAGTGCATATTTTTCTACTAAGATTTCTCAAATATTCAGACCGGTAGGTGAAATTAAATAAATATACTGTTTAAATGATTAAAAACAGTGCATGAAATATGGGTGTTCATTAAAAATAACGTTAAAGTAATAAATTAGTGTGTGTGTGTGTGTGTGTGTGTGTGTGTGTGTGTGTGTGTAAAAATATTCTCACCAATCCTAATAGAACCAATACATTCCCAATCAAGCATATAAAAAAATCAGAAGAAAACAGTTAATTTGCAGCATTTCAACATCTTATAACATATCATAGGATATGTGTTGTGGTGCAGTGCATATCAGCTCGAAACGAGAAATCGAAGAGCCGTGTCCGAATTCCAACTGAATTCACTTACGCGTAAATACCCTTGAAAAAGGTATTAATCCGTCTCTTCTCCCTCCAGTTTTGGTTAAATAGCAGTACAGATTGGGTTCTTTAACCTTAGTTGGCAACCAGTCTACCACAGAAAGTAATGGAAACCTTCTGCGGGAAAATCTTATGCCCAGTCAGTCATGACTAGAAAGAGACATGAACGCCCAAGTGCGTATCACGTATTCCACTTAACTGGCTGATAACATACATAACAATATACTTCAATATAAAAAATCTCTTCAAGTATGAAAAATGACCTTTTTTAAGAGCGTTCTTTTTGTAATTTTCCAGTAACCAATAACTTTTTGTTTATATATTTTGTATTTTATTTCAAATAAATGATTTTTTTCTTTTTCGTGTGCGTGTGTGTGTGTGTGCCTATACAAATAGATATATACATTAAATTTCTGTGTGGTATGTGTGTGTATGCGTGTGTGTGTACCTATACAAATAGATATATATACAATGTATTGTATATTATACATTAAATTTCTCTGTGTGTACACCTATACAAATAGATATATGCATTAAATTTCTGTGTGTGTGTGTGTGTGTGTGTGTGTGTGTGTGTGTGTGTGCCTATACAAATAGATATACATTAAATTTCTGTGTGTGTGTGTGTGTGTATACACCTAAATAGATATATATACATTAAATTTCTGTTGTGTGTGTGTGTGTGTGTGTGTGTGTGTGTGTGTGTGTGTGTGTGTGTGTGTGTGTGTGTGTGTGTGTGTGTGTGTGCTAAAACAACAAATAATGAATTGAAATAAAATAAAACTTTCTTTTTTATTAATCAGACAACTGTTTTTCCTTTCAAATGTTCAGATGAGTCATAGGTTTGACAGTAAACAAACATCAGGTGCAACGCTATAAATGCTGGAAGGAAGGCGAAAGTTTTATTTAAATAAAACCACCGAAAAAGAAACAAGGGTTAAAAAAAAAAAAATAGCATGGAAAGAAAGAATAACTAAAAGAAGGAAAGAAGAGAAAGAGAAAAAGCAATAAATCACGACAAGAGAAACGACCAGAACAGTACAAACAAATTGCCGTTATGAGGAGGGGGCATGCTGAAAAGTTCTCGGCCTAGACTTCTTTCCAAAATTTAACCAAATGATTTTTAAGAGCTTCTCAGACAGGCCAAGAACTTTCCAGTGACCACATATATTTCAGTTGCGGGGTGCTAAAAAAAAAAAATTAGGCACTTTTCTGTTAGGCCCTGTGTCATACTAGGTCAATCTTTATGAATATGAAGCCTGAATTTAAAATGACGATTTTATTAGTAATATGTCAGTCCTTTCCACTATGCTGCATGTCAGTATTTATTAGTCTTTAGTTTATTAAAATAAGTTCGCATTTAGTCCGGTTCACGCACTTCCTCTGTTTCTTTGAGAAGGAATAGGTTAATCCCTTGTTTCCTGATGAGGATTATGTTTCCGATTCCTTCTAAAGTCTAAATCAACAATAATAATAATATCTCCGGTTGAACTCTGAATTTTTATTTACTGTTTCTATCTTATTTTATTTGTATCCAATCAGAGTAGCTGTATTTGTTGCCTATCTCCCATTTTACAATGTCTCCCAGTCTTTTACCAAAAGATTATCCCTTGTTTCCTGTTTAGGATTATGCTTCCGGTCCCTTCTAAAGTTTACATCAACAATATATTTATAACTCTGGAAGTTTACTGTTTCTATCTTATTTTATTTGTATCCAATCAGAGTAGCTGTATTTGTTGCCTATCTCCCACTTTACAATGTCTCCCAGTCTTTTACCAAAAGATTATCCCTTGTTTCCTGTTTAGGATTATGCTTCCGGTCCCTTCTAAAGTTTACATCAACAATATATTTATAACTCTGGAAGTTTACTGTTTCTATCTTATTTTATTTGTATCCAATTAGAGTAGATAAGTCTGTTGCCTATCGCCCATTTTACATTCTCCCCCAGTCTTTTCCATAGGGGTAAAGGATTATCCCTTGTTTCCTGATAAGGATTATGTATCCGCTTCCTTCCAAAACGTCTACATCAACAATATATTTATTTATAACAATGGAAGTTTATTTAATTTCTCATTTATTTTATTTGTAACCAATTAGAGTAGATAATTTTGCCTATCGTCCACTTTACGATACATTTTCCCTGATCTTTTTAACTGGGGTACGCGCAAATACCCTTAGGAAAGGTATTAAAGGTATCTATTCCTTCCAGTTATCGGTTAAATAACAGGACAGATTGGGTTCTATAGCCTTGGTCTGCAACCAGTCTACCACAGAAAGCAATGGCAACCTACTGCAGGATAACCTTCTGCCCAGTCAGTCATGTCTCTTTCGAGACATGATCGCCCAAGCATGTATCACGTATGGCACTTAACTGACTGACTGAAAAAAGCTTATCCTTCGTTTTCTGTTTAGGATTGGGTTTCCGGTTCCTTTCAAAGTCTCCGCTTAAACTCTGAATTTTTATTTACTTTTTTTTTCAATAAGAGCAGATAGGCTTGTCTATCGTCCAGTTTACTATTCTCCACGTTCTTCTGAACAAGACTAGAAATTTATCGCTTATTTCCTGTTTAAGATTAAGTTTCTGGTCCCTTCTAAAGTATACTTCAACTCTATACTTCTATTAGTATTGGTTTGCAAACTGGCGATATTACCAGTTACGTGATACTAATATAAACCTTTAAACAACAAGTATTAACACGCTGCCGTAGCACGTGTAGTAAAAAAGGACAAGTACATGGCAATAACAAATAGGCATTTAATAAAATACAAACAAGTAACAATATATTACGAATGTTTAAATAAGTCCTAAACAAGAAGAATGCTCAAGTTGTCCAAATGGACGAGAATGTTTTTAGCGAGTGTGGTAAGGAATTACATACCGTTAAGCCAGCAAATGGTCCTCGTGGCTATCCCACTCCAGCCGGGAAGAGAACTGACCCCAGATAAAAAATAGTTCCTTAAAAGGGAAGACAACTGTTGTTCCCCTTAAGAGAAGATAACTATTGTCTCCCTACAAGTACCCCCTCCATAGACCGGTTCATTAACCTGCACTGGAAGTACTACTAAAATGGAATAAAAATATAAACTACACATGCATATCAAAGTAAAAAAAAGAAAAGAAGAAATGTTCTTGCTATAACATAAAACAGGAAGAGTTCCTTTAGAAGTGGAGAATATCCTCCAAAAATAGTATTACTTTTTTTTTAATAATATCACCCCGAGCAAGGCGGTAATGCCACTGATGTGCAGAGGGCTATATAGGAGTGAAAAGATTGGAAAAGAGAAAGCCGGAAACCACATCCTAAACAGGAAACGAGGGATGAGCCTCTTCATCTGTTCAATAGACGTGGGTGGAGTGTGAAGCGGGCGATAGTTTAGTCTATCTACTCCAATTGAAAAAAAAGAAAAAACAAGTGAGAAGGTTGGAAAAGAGAAAACCGGAAACAGCATCCTAAACAGGAAACAAGGGATGAACCACTTCACCTGTTCAATAGAAGTGGGTGGAGTGTGAACCGGGCGATAGTTTAGTCTATCTACACCAATTGAAAAAAAAAGTGAGAAGATTGGAAAAGAGAAAACCGGAAACCGCATCCTAAACGAGAAACAAGGGATGAGCCTCTTCACCTGCCCAAAACCAGGAAAAATTTGCTATTTCGACAAACGTTTTGGTCGTCTAACACGATGGCCAGCTCTGGTCACAGTCTCTTTTACTACCTCAGGTACTGATGGTACCGAAGGAGTCACTGATGTGTCCATACCAAGCCAGGTAGTGTCCAAAAAGGCAGGCTTTAATCTGTTCATAGAAATGTTTTGTCTTGCATTGTTAATGCTCACCACAAAATATTTCAAGAGTCTTTCGAGGACTTTAAAAGTTCCTCTGTAGGCTAGCTGCAATGTATGTGACTTAGCCAAGTCCCGCACAAAAACATGTGTGCATGTCTGCAGGAGTTTGTGCACATATATTGGCCTTTGAACCTGTGCAGAAGACTTGTATGCTGTTCGCCATTCTTGCAGTAAGCTGATCGACGAATGAGGTCATATTTAAAACTTTTTGTGGGTGTTGCAGAAAAAACTGTCCTTGTAGTCTGAGTGTAGTGCCATACACTATCTCAGCAGATGAACATTTCAGATCATCTTTAACTGCGATGCGAAGTCCCAGAAAAACCAATGGTAAATGCTCCAGCTAATTTGCCTGATTCGTTGTGGCCCTTAAGGCTGACTTGAGTTTACGATGAAATCGTTCCACTAAGCCATTTGCCTCAGGATGGTAAGCAGTAATTTTAATTCTCTTACTCCCTAAGATCCTCATCAGCTGGTTGAATAGGTCGGACTCAAATTGCCGCCCTCTGTCTGTAGTAATTACAGCGGGGACTCCAAAATGAGACACCCACCCTGACACAAAAGTCTTTGCTGTGGTATATGCTGTAATGTCTGACATGAGAAGAGCCTCACACCAACGAGAAAAGCGATCAACACATGTCAACAGATACGTCTGACGCTCACATGAGGAGAGTGATGTCCACGTGCACATGTGCAAACCTCTCGTCGGGTGATGGAAAGGATCCAGGTGGTGAGTGGGTATGTCTCCCCACTTTGGCCCACTGACACGGCACACATGTCTTCGACCATTGCCGAATGTCAGTTTTCATACGTGGCCAAACAAATCTGTCAGTAATTAGCCGTATTGAAGCATTGGCTCCTGGGTGGGACAAATTGTGGATGGAGGAGAATGTCTTCCGTATTGACTCAGACACGAAGGGGCGCAATCGTCCGGTGCTGGTGTCACATACCACTTCCAATTCTGTGTTTGGAACATGTAACTTCGACAATGTCAAGGATGTGTGGTTCTCTCGTAGAAGGTGCTGTAGTTGCTGATCCTTTACCTGGGCTTCCACAAATGGTTGGTATTCCAAGCACGGATCCAGCACAAAAGCATTGATGCCACGAGACATGGTGTCTGCAGGTATGTTATTGGCTCCCTTGATGAAACGAATATCCGAGGTAAATTGTAGCAGATAATCCAAATGTCTGGTTTCATGTGGAGAATATTTGTCCGAGTTTGACTGGAAGGCCCCCAACAAGGCCTTGTGGTCCGTCAGTAAGTAGAAGGGCCGCCCTTCCAACAAATGTCGAAAGTAACGGACGGCTGAATACGCAGCGAGGAGTTCACGTCCACATGTGCTGTACCTGGATTCCGTAGAAGTTAGCTTCTTGGAAAAGAAGGAAATTGGTCTTCTGCTGCAGTACTGCACCTATACCAATGGAAGAAGCGTAAACTGCCAAACACAACTCGCTACCTGGAACAACATGAGACAATTCAACTGCTCGGGACAATAAAACTTTAATTTGATGGAAGGCTGCCAAGGCTGGTTCGGACAAAACTATGTCACAATTTTTGACATCAGTTAACAAATTAGTCAAAGGTTTTATAACCTGCGCACAGTTTGGCAGGAACCTTCGAAAAAATTCACCATCCCTAAAAACTGCCGCAACTTTTTCATGGTATCTGGCACGGGAAAGTCAGAAATGGCCGCCACTTTAGATGGGGAAGGTGAAATTCCAGCTGAATTAATGCAGTGATCTAGGAAAATTACATCAGATTTTCCAAACTTACACTTTACTGGGTTGATAACAACCCCAAATTCCTCAAAACGTTCAAAAACGAGCTGTAAATGTTTGATATGTTCTTCCATGGAAGAACTGGCTATAAGGACATCATCCACGTAGGCACAGACAAAATGCAAACCGTGCAATACAAGATCGATAAACCTTTGAAAAGATTGTGCTGCGTTTCTCAGTCCAAACGGCACACGTAGAAACTCAAACAACCCAAATGTTGTTGTTATGGCAGTCTTTGGAATATGTTCGGGTTCTACCGGAATTTGATGGTAGGCTCTGATAAGGTCTAATTTAGTAAATATAGATTTACCCTGAATGATGGCCGTTACATCGTGATTATGTGGAATGGGATAACAGTCAGGTTTAGTAGTAGAGTTGAGTGCCCTATAATCGCTACAAGCGCGCCGGGTACCACCACTTTTGTGTACTAGGTACAAGGGAGATGCCCAGTTACTTTTTCATGGCCAGATAATACCTAGTTCCATCATTTGGTTAAATTCCGCTTTCACCACACTCAATTTTCCTGTACCAGGCGACGAGGACGGCTGTGAACAGGAGGACCACTAGTTGTAATGTGATGTGTGATATTGTGGGGCAGACTATCCTTGTGAAAAGATGGTTTTGTAATGCTCTCAAACTTTTTTAAGCGCTCACAAACTACCGGGTTATCTTCTGTGTTAGCTACAGTTGAACATAATGGAATTACATTATGAATGGCTCCCAGCGATCGCATATTTGTCTCAGGGTCTGTCAGACAACGTCTGTCAATATCAATGAGAAGACCAAATTTGTGTAAGAAATCTGCACCCAATATGGCCTTCTCTACATCCACAAGGACAAAAAAATGCGTGAAAACCCGTCTCAGACCCAAATTCAATGTAAGGCACCTCTGTCCATAAGTCTGGATGATTGACTTATTTACGGCCTGTAGAGTAAGTTTATGAAGGCCTTTTAACTTGTCTGCTCTAGTGGCAGGAATTAAAGATATTTGCGCACTACTGCCTACAAGAAAACATATACCAGTAGTTCGGTCTGCAACAAATAGTAAACGACAAATATCACCCACGCCGGCGCACCGTGTCACCTCCGGTCGCCAGCTTAGGCTTTTCCCTGTTGTGAATTGAATGAACAGAGGGGCTTACAATAATTAGCCCTATCTCCAAATTTTCTGTGCAAGTAACACATTGGTTCCTTGCTAGCCGCTCTTACACGACCTCTACTTTGGGAGCGGGGCATGCTGATCTTTTGTAAACGTCTCTCTAGCTCTTCCATCCTGGCCTCTAACCTCCGTTGTCCTTCAAAGAGTGTACCCAGCGGATCTGGTTTTTTCGTCTGTACGGCGGAAACAGAAGCAGGGCATCCCGAAGTTAGGTCTGCCACGTTATCCGCTATTTTAACCAGTTTTTCAACAGGTGCATCTTCACCCACTGCAGCTAAACAGCGTGGTACGCAGACGGCAAACGCTGGAGAAAATATGACGTATGTCATCGTCGTTACCATCTCCAGCTAAATGTTGCAAATGCCGTAAAAATTGCGACGGCTTGCTATCTCCCAATTGTTCCTCGTGTAGTAGTTAGGACAATTTCTTTTGCCGTGACCTTCTTCGAACAAGTTCCTCTTTTAACTTTTGATATGGCTTGTCTTTCGGCTGAGTGATAATAATTTCTCTCACCTCCTGGGCGGCTTCGAGAGGCAACTTGGAGACGGCTAAATTAAATTTTGTTTTCTGAGAGGTAATTCCTCTCAGTTCGCACTCCGACTCTAATTGTGCGAAAAAGAAAGCAGGGTCTGCTTTAAAATATGCTAGGCTGACAGTGTTCACCGCCGAAACGGCGGCCATTTTATCCTCCTCCATATCGGGTATTTTCTATGGGAAATGTTGCCACACAGAAATATGCTTCACTATGCGAAGCACAAAGGATAAAACGTTAAAAAAAAACAAAAAAAAAACACAAAGATATTCAAAACCGAAGGTCAAAAGTAGCTATCTCTGCTACCAACCTCCTTCTCCCCTAATGGGTGTTGTCAACACAGCAGTAAGCCAAAATTCAATCCGCACCCAAGAAAATGATTTGTGTAGAGATAGAATTTTTTTTTTTATACACGAAGTTAACAGTTATTTTGCAATTTGAAAGGTTGGAGTCACCACTTATTAGTATTGGTTTGCGAACTGGCGATATTACCAGTTACATGATACTAATATAAACCTTTAAACAACAAATATTATAAACACGTTGCCGTAGCACGTGTAATAAAAAATGACAAGTACATGGCAATAACAAATGGGCATTTAATAGAATACAAACAAGTAACAATATATTACGAATGTTTAAGTAAGTCCCAAACAAGAAGAATGCTCAAGTTGTCCAAATGGACGAGAATGTTTTTAGCGAGTGTAGTAAGGAATTACATACCGTTAAGCCAGCAAATGGTCCTCGTGACTATCCCGCTCCAGCCGGGAAGGGAACTAATCCCAGATAAAAAAATAGTTCCTCAAAAGGGAAGACAACTGTTGTTCCCCTAAAGGGAAGATAACTATTGTATCCCTACACTTCTAACGTCTCCGCCTAAAGTCTGAAATGTTATTTACTATTTATTTATTGTGATTGAATTTCTGTTCCTTCTAAAGTCTTTTCACTCTTTTTCTCTCTCTTGCGTTTTAGTGGCATTATCGTCTTGCTTCAGTGAATTTATTTTAAAAGAAATAAATTTATTGCGATACACTTTTCCTTTAGCTCTTCATATTGGGCCTTGTGCCAAACTAAGTTCATCTTAGTGTGGATCCCGAATGCCGATTTTTAAGGCAGGTAAGTAGGCCTGTAGGAGGCACTATTATTTTTATAAATTTGAATTTCAGCAGTAATCTTTTTTTTTTATCTAACCAGAAACTAAATTAATTTATCTAGCCAATCATTCATCTTGATAAAATTTGAAAGCAGTGGCGTAACCAAGGAGATGCGGTGCGTCTGGGCGGCACTTTTGGGGGGCGGCACTTTTAGTCCGTTGTATAACTGACATAAATATAATTAACAATTGACGTCAATCAGTCTCTCACAATTGTTTTACGTTATTAGGCCTGTGCGTGCTATTGATCATCAGGCTAAGGCCAAGGCAATCCTTATTAAGTAGGCCTGTCAAATGTTCCCGATACATTGTCACTTGGGCTGGGATATGTCAGCTACAAGCAGTCAAAAAATCGCGGAAATCAGATAAAAATTGAATCTTTTGTAAAAGGAAATTTTTTACTTTTACAACTTACAGATGAAATAGATGTTGACAATGACAATAGAAAAACAAAATTTTTTGGTAGAAAAAGGTGATAATTTTAAACTGATTAAAATTATTCAAAGAAAAGAAATTATGAGTAATTATTAAATGTTTCCTTTTGAAGCATTTAATTCAATTTTCAATCAATAAAAATCAGCTAAGTTTGTCTTCGAATTCCAGTCAAATTCGTTTCATTCACTTACGCACAGATATCTTTGGGAAAAGTATGAATTCGTCTTTTCTCTTTCCAGCTATGTTGAATAGCAGGACAGGTTGGGTTCTACAACCTTGGTTGCCAACCAGTCTACAGCAAAATATAAGGGCAACCTAATGTGGGAAAATCTTCTGCCTTGTCAGTCATGGATTGAAAGAGATATTATCAGCTGTGTATCATTTATAGCAATTAACAGCCTAATACATACATACACAAACACACACACACACACACACACACACACACACACACACACACACACACACACACACACATATATATATATGCTCTCACACACTGATTGAGCACTCTGGAAGAATGGTAGACTTTGAAAAACAGTAGCTACTCTCGCATACACGCATCGCTCATTCACTAATGAATTAGAGCACTCTGGCTATTGAGCGTGTATAATGACAATATACATGCTTAAAAGGCTGCCTTCTTCTACCGAACACCCATAGCCCAGAGGTAGAATCGCCGACTGACTCCAATTCGGTCGGGTTTCAATCCTGGGTTAGAAGCAATCGGAGTCTAACCGTACTGATGAGCTGTGACACAGACAGATCAGTTTCGCTGTATCACAGCTCATCAGTACGATTAGTCATCCGATTTCTTTTACCCAGGATTGAAACCTGACTGGAATGACGTCAGTCGGCGATTCTACCTCTGAGCTATGGGTGCTCGGTAGAAGGAGGCAAACTTTTAACGTGTGTTATACCATGCAAACATACGCCAGTAGTTAGAGTGTTCTAATTCATTACTGAATGAACGATGCGTAGATACTAGAGTAGCTACTGTTTTTTCAGAGTCTTCTTCCAGAGTGCTCAATCAGGGTGTGAGAGCGTAATATATAAACTTTCAGGAGTTAATATAGATTGTAATATTGTATTCCTTCCGAGGAGGATTTTGCCATACATTTACACAAGGTAACAACCTCATCAAATTGAAACATTGGTTCCCATACAATCACCGAAGTTAAGCAACGTCAAGCAAAGTCAGTACATAGATGGGTGATCGCTTGGGAATGACAAATCCTGGTAACGTAGATTTGCGGGTGGTTTAAAGGGCTTACGGTCATATATGTGCCTTGTGGTGCATTGGATATCGGCTCGGAACGAGAAATCGGGGAGCCGAGTTCGAATTCCAGTTGAATTCAATACATTCACTTGCGCGCAAATACCCTTAGGAAAGGTATTAATCCGTCTCTTCCCTCCAGTTATGGGTTAAATAACAGGACAGATTGGGTTCTATAGCCTTGGTCTGCAACCAGTCTACCACAGAAAGCAATGACAACCTACTGCGGGATAATCATCTGCCCAGTCAGTCATGCCTCTTTCGAGACATGATCACCCAAGCGTGTTTCACGTATGGCACTTAACTGACTGAATGTTGAAACATCAGTTCCTGTACAATCACCGAATTTAAGCAATGTTGTGGTTGGTGGTGGGTGACCGCTTGGGTTTTCAACCTTCGATGTGCAGGTAGTGTAATGGATAATGGCTCGGATTGTGAAAAGGAGAACCAAGTTTCAGTTCCTGTTGGGTTCGTTATATTCATGTGAGAAAGGTATGGAACCAAATCTTCTCCCACAGGTATGGATTAACTAGTAAAATTTGTGTCACTATACCATTATTATCTTTAAAAAAAGATTCTTACAATCCAAAATTTTTTCTGGCTTTAAATAATCTACAAAGGGTTAATAAAACGTAGAAAACGAATCAACCAATCAAATGTTGTTTAGCTTCTCAGGCACGTCTTACAGATTTATTTACATTCTCTAGAATGTAAATATGCAGAGACTTTCTTGGCCACAAAGTAAGAGATCAGTTTATATATTGCTTGTAATAGAGAATTGATCCCCAACTTTATAATTTCTTATTGTTTTATAAAATTCTGATTAGGAATGAATCTGCCTCTTCTTTCCCACCTATAAGTTAGTCAGACTTGCATGACTAAATCATTATTATTTCTAAAATAAATAAAAAAATCTTACAATCTAAATATATTTTATGGCATAAATGGTTGATAAACCGTAAAAAAGGGAATTAATCAAAAGTAGGTCCCCAACTGACAAAATGATATTGCCTCAATGTTTCTGCAATGATACGTATAGGTTGCAAAAATCTATTTTTTTTTTTTTTTTGTAGACACTCCAAAGCATGTCGATAATGTTAACTTGTAATGTCGCCATGTTTTCCAAATTTATTAAGACTTCTTAAATCAAGATCTCTTTCTGATTCACAAATACATTTTACCAGACATGTTGGGCGGATGTGGGCACTAAGAAAGTAGAACCCAAACTAAAAATGCCATCTTCTGCGCAGGGACAAAGTTAAGGTCAATAAATGCCATTAATGTGGAGGAATTTTCCCGGTTGCATGTGTGTGCTCAGCAATGGAATGAACAAACCCACGGCATGTGCGTAGTGGCGCAGTGATATCGGCTCAGAATGAGAAATCAGAGAGCCGAATTTACATTCCAGTTGTATTCTTTGCATTCACTTACGAGCAAATACTTTGTCAAAAGGTATTAATCCATTTCTTCTCCCTCTAGCTATGGGTTAAATAACAAGACAGATTGGGTTATATAGTCTTGGTTGGCAACAGGTCTACCTCGCCCAGAGGATAAAGGGTTTTGCGTAGGGTCAACAAACTTACCTGTATAAAAGACAAATTAGAGAAGCATCGACGACCCCTCACCATCGACGATGGGTCGTCGATGGTCTATACTCCACTGGGAGCGATGGGCTTTACAAAAAAGAACATACACAAGGCTCGAAACAACTTTTCTTTGTGGTTGAAAGAGAGTGCTAAATAGTGGAAGAAGAGTGCAAAATAGTGGAAGGACAATGCAAAATAGTGGAAGTACAGTGTAAAATAGTGGAAGTACAGTGTAAAATAGTGGAATGACAGTGCAAAATAGTGGAAGTACAGAGCAAAATAGTGGAAGGAAAATGCAAAGTTCTTCCCTTGAGTAGATGTTTCGTAAGAGAGATTTCTTAGTTTGAGGAACAGAAAATTTGGGTTTACTAGAACTAGTACCGGTCTTCTGCATCTGGGGTTTTGAGTAGTTTCTCTTTTGGGTAGGTGTCTCAAAAGAAATTTTTTCCACTTGTTCCCTCGAGAAATAAGAATTCTCAGGTCAAACTGACAGGACAGGCCACGTGTCTTCTACAGCAAGGGTTGTGAGTAGTTCTTTGAGCTGGGCCTTGAAGGTAGCGGCCGCTGAAAAGCAAAATTGAAAAAGAGACCGAATAGGGCTTGGTCAGCGTTTTTATGATATTTGGGACTTCCGGTTATTCCCTGCTGATTATTACTTGCTGCTACTGCTGAATCGAGAAAAGTAAGGAAGTTCCCAGATGCTACAATAGCCAACAAGCTAGATAGCATCTATAGTTTAACAGAAAATAACTTTCATTTTCACAAAAATTAACTTTCCATAAAGAAAACCTTTCATATTTTAGTTCAGATGAAAAAAAAAACGTATTTTAGGCAGTTGCTTACTTCATGAGCAAAGTTGCAATGTATCCTGTTTAAAACAATCATTCAGATTAGAAAATATGAATGAATTACAAATATATGCAAAACTTTAAAAAAATATCATTGTCATTATCATGATCATGATCACCATCACTACCATCATTATCATTACCTCGACTGTCGCAATCATCGCGGGAGTGAGGCACCTACTTCCGGTATTGTTATGTCTAACCACTCTTTAATGTTGTCTGATTAATGCGTCTAGCCTTGCAGAGATTGTAATGCTACGTGATTTGGCCAAACTATGCCGCCTTCCAATGGTGAGGAGAGATTCCTGTCAATGCAGAAGACCTTTGACCTAGCTTCATGCATTGGTGTTGGTTTTGTGCTTCCAGTAGGAGATACAGAGGAGCTTTCTCGGGCATTTGTTTTCTAATGCCTGGACCCTATTTCATGCCTCAATCAGTAGTGCACAAGACTCACACTCGTAGAGGAGGATAGATATGATCATTGATTGGTATAACTCAAACTCTGTCTGGAAAAAGATGTTGCTTTCCACATCCTTTTCAGTCCGGTCATCGCTTCTGTGGCAATGGCGATCCGTGCGCAGATTTCTGCACTGTAGCTACCATTTTTTGACAGGGTTGCTTCCAAGTATTTGAAGCTGGGGACTTCTTCCAGTCATTTACAATCCAATATTCAATAATTGAAAGGATCATGCGAACTGAATATATTGCAAGGATGTGTTGTGGTGCAGTGGATATCGACTCGGAACGACAAATCGGGGTGCCGAGTTCGAATTCCAGTTGAATTTTTTGCATTCACTTACGCACAAATACCCTTAGAAAAGGTATTAATTCGTCTCTTCCCTCCATATATAGATTAAATAATAGGACAGATTAGGTTCTCAAGCCTTGGCTGGCAACCAGTCTATCTCTTATCATACTCTTTCACAACCAGTAACCCTTGCATATTAGTAGATTTATTGCCTTGTGTGGGGTGAAATGATTAAAATATAAAAGAAAGAAAAAAGAATATAAACTAAAAATGTATTTATGCGCTTACATTATATGCTTTTAGATTTTTAAGCAATATTTCAAGTTTAATATATGTCCCTACCATTCAATATTCATAAATATCTTTCAAAAATGTATTTAAAATATGTCTGTCTCCTTGAACACATGAAATATTGAAATTTTGAAAAAATGTTTTAAGATATGCTTCTCTCCTTGAATCTATTAAATGTTAAAATGTCTTTAAAAATGTATCATTCAACTATGGCAGTGGTTGAATATATTCTAAAGTCCGACATTTAGTGAATCTAAACAGCTTTTAAGCTTTACCACTAATTCATTTCTCAACAAAATTTTAAACAGTTTATAGAGTTAGATAGGACACTTCCTTTGCTACCTTTTGAAAAAAAATTTAATTTCGGTTTTGTAGAAAAAAGTTACATCAAAATATGTGAAGTCCGAAAAGGGAGACTAACTACAGAAGTACATAAGTGAGTGAATGACTAACACTTTTAATAATAAATCTTATTCTTTATAACTTTTTTCTGTTTTTTACATGCTGTTTTCAACATTTAAATTCTGATGATATCTTTTATCCTTTTTGTCAATCAAACTGCTTATCACTTATTTTATCAGAATTAATTATCAAAATTATTTATACATGATCCATTTTTATTGTTTTTTATCATTTGCATATAATTTTTTCTTTTTAATATTTTTAATGTGGTTTGCAGCATCAAATTTGTATTAAATTAATAGCTAAATATCTATACCTGAAAAAATCATGGATTATATGGAAAAATGCGCACATGAAAAGTAATATTCTTAAGATTATATTAAACCTGGAAAAGAACAGGACAAGTCATTAAACCTGAAAATGTAAAAGACAAGATATTCTGGTAATAAGAATTTTCTTACTTAAAATATTGTATTCAAATTTTATATTTAGCTGCAATATTGTAAGAAATTTCTTATTTTTACTTCACTAGAATATCTTGTCCTTTATTTTTCCAGGTTTAATAACTTGTCCTGTTCTTTTCCAGGTTTAATATAATCTTAAGAATATTACTTTTCCTGCATGCAGTTTTCCATGTAATTTAAGATATGCCTCTTTCTTTGAATCAATTAAATATTAAAATGTTTTTTAAAAAATGTATTTAAGATATGTATCTCTCCTTGAAGTCATTAACTAGTACAAAATGCCTTTCAAAAATGTTTTATGATATTTCTACACTGTGCTTCCTTGGTCTCGGTCTCTCAACCGACCTCAAGTGGAACGACTACATAAAATCTGTAGCAGCATCTACCGCTTGAAAGGCTGCGTCACTCTATCGGACCAGAAAGTTTTGTTTCGTCAGGATTCATCTTGCACATTTATAAATCTACCATTCGTCCATGCATTGGTTACTATTGCCATATCTAGTTAGGTACCCCTGCTATTCATCTTGAGGTTCGTCAGAATTCATCTTGCACATTTATAAATCTACCATTCGTCCATGCATTGGTTACTATTACCATATCTAGTTAGGTGCCCCGGCTATTCATCTTGAGGTTCTCAACAAAATCCAAAGGAGGACTTGCAATGTAGTTAATATCCTGACTTAGCAGCTCGCCTTCAGTCATTTTCTCACCAACTGAATGTAGTCGCCCTCTGTCTTTTCTACAAATATTTTCACAGCTTCTATTCTGACGAGCTTATTTCACTGGTGCCTCGACCACATGAATTTATTTGTGCTACTAGATTGGTATCTAGGTTCCGCCCTTTTATTGTCAAAATAGTGAAATGTAACTGCCACTTCTAGTCTAAGAGTTTCTTTTCTTGCACTTCCCACCTGTAGAATTCCTTTCTGTATACTTGCTTCTCTGATAGCTACAATCTCTAGAAGTTTGTTGTGAACTGGACGACGTGGTAGTAATTTGAAAGTGGAGTCACCATTATAAAGTAGACTGGTTGTCCAATCCACCACATTAATAATAAAAATAACTCAGAGAACAATATAACAAGAATAATAACAATGTATTAAACATAGTTACAGGATTGATTATTTTGTGCATGCAAGATTTAGTGGAGAAAGTTCTCTCTTGGATGTTGAAGAAAATGTATCAATGTTCATACTGGAAGAGTTCCTGAAAAAAGGAAATGTGATGTTCGTACTAATTAGTAGTTGAATATAACTATATATGTAGTGAAGTATGCTTGTAAGAGCGAGAGAGAGAGAGAGAGAGAGAGAAATGTTTGGGCGTAACTAATTGCTAAACGCAATTAGCGCAGTATGTGAGTTGGAAAGGAACTAACGGCATTCGGACTGTTAGCTCCGAAAGACAGATTTCAACTGGTCTACACACGTGTGAACATCAGCTTATATATTTCTGAATGAAGCACGGGAAAAAGAGGTTTCACGTGCGGTACTAATAATGTAAGTATGTGCGTATACGTGCGTACATGGCGATATGTGTATAAGTATGTACATGCGTGTAGAAGTGATTCTACAAGTTTAACTGCAACGGCAATTGACATCTTCTGTCTCCTTAAATTGCATCCATCTCCAATCCTTTCTTCAGCAATCCTGTACCCTGCTCTCTCTCTCTCTCTCTCTCTCTCTCTCTCTCAGCCTCTGTGCACTGCTGCCAGCCAGTCTTATCTTGCTTAGGGTGAAAAATGATTGTAAAAATTAAAATAAAATAAAATAGAATAAAATAAATTATATGATCTTACTTAGACGTTTGGCTTAAGCTATTTGTTAAAGTTAAGTCTATTTTTGTTATTATTATTGATGATCAAGGTTGCTTGTGTTTTAATCTCATTTTCAAAAAATCTCTTCAAAGATTGATATACAAGAAGAACACACTTAAAGGTCTGAATACCGTATGAGGAAAGATAAAAACATTATTTAAATCAATTTCTATATTGTTTCTGGTAAGAAGTATTATAATTAAAAAGAAATAATATTTTTTTAACAGTCATTTTGAAAAGACTAAATGAGTGACAGTGATTGAATCATACGTGAGCGTGATCAATGTTGGATATTTTTCAGAAGTTTTTTTTTTATTTTATTTAATGGAGAAAATTTACAGACGCAAGTAAAAATGATAAAGAAAGCTAATATTTGCTTTAGTTTAAAAAGATAAAAAATAAAAGACAATAAGATAGAAGAACACTAGAACAGACATTGGGCAAAAGTAGATAAAATGCGCTTAAAACAGTCACAAGCTTTTTCTTTTTTTCTGCGTATGTTAAACTAGACATTGAAAACTGATTGTGTAGAGAGGGAAGAACCTGGTTTCTCTCTCCACTCCAAAAACAATAATAAATGAGGTTAGAGAAAGGGAAGAAAAAAAAAAAACAAATACTGGGTGACACAATTGCTGAGCCAACCAACGGGCTTAGACTGGCGGTATTTTCAAACTTTCTATCCTAGACGACAACTTTGCCGGCTGGGACAGACGGAGACTTGCTATGAGTCACTGTTTGTATTCACTGTCAGTTTACTTTTTCTTACCTTAGCAAAAGCAACAGTTTTTCTGAGTTTAATACGTGTGTTTTATACGAGAGTCGCTTACACGTGGATATATAGGGTAAGACGATTGTTGTTTCATTTCATTTTTTTAAAAAGCACACAAAGAAAATTATATCATTATTTTTGATTTTCCTAAAAGCACTCTAAAAGGTGTCCTTTCAAAAATTCGATTTAAGATTTTTCTTTCTTTTTCAAAAAGTAATTTTTAGCTTTTTAAATAAAATAATTAACTAATGTTTGTAATTTTTAAAAGTGTTTGTTTACTTTTTGTACGTTTGTCGTCTGATGAATTAATTTGTAATTCCTTAATTAATTTGTATACTTTTCTTGTTTTTTACTTTAAAAAGAGAACTTTTTAAAATACACAAACATTTTTGGAAAGAATGTTTTTTTAATGGAAGGTTGTTTGTAGTAAAAATGCTTTCGAAATTTTTTTTTTAATTTTAAAAATAAAATAACTGACCTTTTTCGCTTTTTTCAGAATTAGATTCTTTTTTTAACAGATATTGTTTAATGTTTATTGATTTTTTTTTTTTTGTATTTGGTGTTATATCGGTTTTAGTTGATTTAAGAAAAAACCCTAAATCACAGATATTTTAGGACCATTTTTTAGGCTTTGCCCGCCCATTATGAGCTCAAGTAGAAGAGTAATAATATTCCTTCGTAAGGAACCCTTACTTAAAGAAGCAAAGAAATGGGGCAACAAACTAGTTAGTTTGTTTAAAAAAACGGATTGTTTTTAAATTCTTTGATAAAAAAAAATACATTTTGTTGTTCAATGAATTAAAAAACAAAAAAGCTCTTTATATAATTTTCAGTGCAAAATTTTAGAAAAATATTTAAAACAGTTAACTTTTCATGCGTCAACCAATAATGAAACTGAACTGAACTGAACCCTGTCAAGGTTGGCAATCAATGAGTTAGAGAACAGCCTTTCACTATTTCAGTTTGAGGTGAGCAATTATGGAAAAGTATTTTCCCTAAAGTGTTCATTCACCCACTCTTTTCTCCGTCAGCTGTCGTGGCATATCAGTGACAAGACCTTTTCTTTCAATCCAAAATGTTAGTGATTTGACAGGTCATGGAGAAAGTTATGTCACTAGAATCTAGTGACTAGATTTTAAAAAGCATTCGGGCACGACTACATTTTACAGGGCACGCTTAGGAAAACACTAACAGTAACACTCTTTTAGTCTTACTCTTCACTCTTCACTCTTCTTATTCAACTTTAACAGTTGAATTTCCTAAACAACGATAAAATTAATTTGATGCTCGTGAAAAAAAAGAAGCCCTCAAACCTACCATAAGAAATTTGATTCTATTTTTTCCATAAAAATAAACTAAAAAAACGAAAGCAAAAACAATTTACTTGGTAAGTAGGCGATAAATTGCTCCTGATTTTCCTAAGTTTGTCTGATAAACGGAGTCACTTACAATGCTCAAAAAGTCCTAACTTTTAAATTTAAAGAAACTCCAATTATCTCATGAAGAAGAATATTTGTTAATTTATTTGTTGAAGTCATTTTGAATTTCAGTTTCACAGCTACTGTTCGAAGTTATTGAAATAGAAAAAAACACTGAGAATTATCTGAAAACCGGGTTCGAATCAAGATTAAGGCAGCTTATCCGGTCTTTTTTTTTGTGAAGGGGTTTATATTGTGTTTAAAATACACTTGTAGTCCCCTGTGTAGTAAAGATTCTTTAAAGAATCACAAGAAGCTCACCTAACCCTAGCATAGTCTTTTTTTTTTTTTTTTTCGGTTCAGGGTGCGTGCGAGTGGAGTTAAGAAGAAAACTTTTTCTTTCTTTCATTCATTCATTTTTTTTTAATTCTTTCTTTCATTCTTGCTTGCTTTCTTTCTTTCATTCTTGCTTGCTTTCTTTCTTTCATTCTTGCTTTCTTTCTTTCTTTCATTCTTGCTTTCTTTCTTTCTTTCTTTCATTCTTTCTTTCTTTCATTCTTGCTTGCTTTCTTTCATTCTTTCTTTCTTTCATTCTTGCTTGCTTTCTTTCATTCTTGCTTTCTTTCATTCTTCTTTTCTTTCTTTCATTCTTTTCTTTCTTTCATTCTTACTTGCTTCTTTCATTCATGCTTGTTTGCTTTCTTTCATTATTTCTTTTTCATTCTTGCTTTAAGTAAATAGTAGATAATAAAAAATTACATCTGTTACAAACAATATTAGGTTTCATTTCGGTTGTTAACGGTAAACATTAACATTTTAAAACTTTGTCCTTAAGGATGTTAGTAGTGAGAGAAAAAAAAAGGAATGTTCATAACGGTAAAACAAGGAAATCTGATGCCTCTCGTTTCGATCTGTCTTCTCTTAGCACCAGAAGAAAATAAAATCCATTGTGCAATTATTTTTTTATTTTTTCTGCTTATTCGCTTTTTTATGAATTTTTCCTTTTCTCTATTTTTAATTTGATGAGCAAACAAAAATGACATGTATTTTTAAAGATTGCTGTTTTATTTTCTAAATACTTAGATTTTAAATTAATATTTTATTGAAATATTTTTTTTAAAAAAACTCACAAAGTTTACAATTTAAATGCCCGGAATATAAAATTTAATTTAAATGACGCAATATGAACAGTAACACTTGACTTTTTGTTGATCCCAAAGAAAATCAAAAATCAAAATCACATGTGCGATTACTTAGCTTTCCCTCATTTTGTGGCCTTTTTTACTTGTAAGCACTTTTTTCTTTAGTGATTCCATAGCCAGACGGACCGTTAATGGCATTCCATTTACAAATTCGATTCTCAATAAAAAAAAATAAAAAAAACAAAGAAACATTTGTGGCCTTATTTGTTAGGGCCATTTTCTTGCTTTGTCAAGTTTTTTATTTCTTGAGCCCGCAGTTTAATTCTTCTTGAACCTTCATGGTAATTTCTTTACCACAAGAAATTAAAACACATTTTCAATTAATCTCATTAGAACGATTATTTCTCTACTTAATTTTAATTGGCAATAAGAGATGACTACAGTACACAGTGTACAGTACACAGTGTACAGTGTAGAGAGTAAGTACACTGTTGTTAGCGTTATTGATTATTTAACCGCTAATTTGTTTAATGCACTGGCAATTTAATTTGCGCCTCGTGATAAAAAAAATTAAAAATGTTATGCACTTAAAAATAAGTAATCGTTTTAAGTTCGATGCCCTTTTTAAAATCTTAATGCCTTTATGTCTCTCCATTAATGCATTGCAAAGGTGCTAAATTAAAAAAAAAAACGAATTATTGCTTTTCGTTTTTTAGGTGATTATGACTCTCCATAGCTTCCTATCTTTGTTCTTTTTTTTCTTTTTCTTTTTGCTCTCAACAATGTTTTTGTTTGCTTCTTTTACGAGCACTTTCTTTTTTTATGGGACTTATTCCGCCATCTATAAATTTGCTGAAATAAAATTTGTTAAGCGATTTTTCATTGCTATCTTTTTTTGCTTTCGGTGCGTTGAAAATTGAAATAAAAAACTTCGGACAATAATTTTATTTTTGCTTCTTGACAGAATAACAGTTTTAAGAACGAATTGAAATATTATAAATACCAAAATTTTTTTTATCGGTATTGTCTTTGTGCGTCTTCTGAGTGAAAATTAATATTTATTTTTACTGAAAATAGGTTTTAAATTAATATTTAATTCATTTTAATTTATTTAAATTAATATTTAATTAATTTTAATTTATTTAATTAATTTAATTAAAATTAATATTTATTTTTACTAAAATAGGTTGTAAAAATTACCATCATAATGCATGAAAAAATAGGTACTTTGGGTGATCTGTTGCCACTTTAAAATTAATTTTCCAACTTTTTCATAAATGGAAGATGTGTAAGGGTACTCGACTGTAAGTGTAAATCCCAAATATTTCTTTCATTTTTAGCAGTCTGAAAAGAAAAAAAGAAAAACATTTTAAATGCCACAAGATCAGCTTGACTGAGGGTTATATAGCTACCTATTTTATTTTTACTTTTTAAAATGTCTTTCCGAAAGAGAGGACTTTTATTTTTTTTCTTTTCTGTAACGGAATTAAAAATATTCGGTAAAAAAAGGTAGAACGGCTCCACGCGTGCATACAAGATAAAATATTTTAATTTTTTTGTCATATGGAACGGGACATCATTTATTTATTTTTTAATTAATATATTTCTGTTTTCATTGATTATTATTTTGATAGCAGCAACAAACACAACTTAACTCTCATTGAAGGAATTCCGTATGGACCATTTCCCTTTAAAACCCACATTAAAGATGGCTCCAGGAGGATACCAATTTTAAATAAATCATTTAATCACTTTCGAAATTTCTAGACATTTTTCTCCTTTTTTTTTTGTTTTAATTAATCCAGTTACATGATGACGGAGAAGTAAAAAACATTAAGTCTATGCCTCAGAGGTCCTTCTCGCCCCTCCCTCCACCCTGCAATACCTCTCCTACCGTAAGGTTTATCCGGCGTCCCCAAAGGAGGGATGCATCGAGGGAACTTGGGCAATTTTTGGCACGGTACCGTTAAATTCCTTCTAAACCTTGACCTTGTGTCACATTCGGTGAGATATGGGTGCGCTGAAAACTACATTCTGCAAGAGAATTAAAATGAAATAATGACTCAGATTTAAAAAAAAAAAGAAAGAAAGAAAAAGTATTTCTTCATGTCGATAGTTACTAATTGAAATTACTAAAATTTAAAAGTTACTGGTTTTAGTTTTTAGTTCATAACGGGTAACTTATTTTTCTTTCTTTTTCCTGTCTGGCGAAAGAAATAGAGCAAAAGAAGGAAATTAACATATTTTTTTTTAAAAGTCACCTAGGAAAGGCTGTCGAAAAAACTAAGTTCTGGGCACAAAAATAACTAACTGCGTAATTTCTTTTTTTACAGTCACTAAGTACGGACATCAATAACTTTACGACAGTTGTCCTTCACGACACGCCCCACCTGCCGCTACCGCTCCAACATTAATTTAGCAAATTTAATTATATAATAATTCTTTATCCATGCATCATGCTGTGTTTTTAATAAAAAAAATTTCTTTTCCCACCCAGAAGCTTCTTGGGAGCCTGTCATAGTATTCACCCACAACACGAAATTGGGAGGTTTGATAAATTTTCCTGGGAAAAAAATATGGTTTTAAATCTATGACAAGTTTTGTGGAACTTCTGATGTATTTGTCTAATCGTTACTTACTGACATAAGCAATTTAGTAAGCGTGGCTCAAGGCCGAAATTATGGAGCGCCTAATGAGAACCGAACTCCCTACTAATTCGTAATTGATCTCTAGCGAGATCAACTTGCTAACCATTTCTCCACGTCAAAGTGCCCAAATAGCGATTTACTAAAGCCTAACCTGAATGATGAGATGTGAAACAAGGCCGGATGTAGGAAGCATCTAGTGAGGAACAAACTCGCTACTCAATCGTAATTGATCTAATTTAAGGTTTTGCAGTACAATATGTCAAAGTTAAGTGAAAGCAATGAATTCAGCTGGAATTCGAAATCAGGTAGCCGAGTTCGAATTCCAGCTGAATTCATTGCTTTCACTTACGCGCAGATACCCTTGGGAAAGGTATTAATCCGTCTCTTCCCTCCAGTTATGGGTTAAATAACAGGACAGATTGGGTTCCATAGCCTTGGCTGGCAACCAGTCTACCGCAGAAAGCAATGGCAACCTACTGCGGGATAATCTTCTGCCCAGTCAGTCATGTCTCTTTCGAGACATGATCGCCCAAGCGTGCATCACGTATGGCACTTAACTGACTGACCCTGTTTACTGCCATTAATTTCCAAAATTAATCAGAAAACTTAATTTCTCGTTAATTTTTTTCTTTCTTTCACTTTTTTAAACCTTAGTTTTTAAAACTTCTAAGTCTCATATGCAGTGGGTGATCTATAAGTCCCATCCTAGAAAATAAGTACAGCGAACAGCAAAAAAGAGTACTTAAAATCAAGATAAAATATCTTTACAGAATAATAAGTCTAAAAAAATTTTTTTTATAAAAGGATCTTTTTTCCTTTTTTTTTATACTATTGTTCACACAAGAGCCACTCAAGGTAGAGGTTTAGTGAATGAGATTATTGCAAGAGCAGAGAGAGAGGAAGTAAAAAGTACATGTTATGAGGCTATGTAAGATAGATTTTGGTTGACGCCAGGGAAGTAAGAATTGAATATTATGAGGATATGCAGGATGAATAATTTTCTTTTTTTTTTAATCATATCACCCTGAGCAAAGCAGTAACGCCACTGATGTGCAGGGGGCTACATAATAGTGAAAAGATTGGAAAAGATAAAGCCGGAAACCACATCCTAAACAGGGAACAAGGGATGAGCCTCTACACCTGTTCAATAGACGTGGGTGGTGTGTGAACCGGGCGATAGATAGATCTATCTACTCCAATTTTAAAAAAAAAAAAAATGTTTCAAAACTGGAAGAGGTTAAGACTGTAATTATCAAGGAAGCTCCCTTTCAGGAATTTCTCCCGCAATGTAACAGTTCTGAAAAAAAGTTGTCTGAGTGAAACTTTTTCTTTACTAAGGAAATATGAAGAGAATGAGGATGAGCCAAGTTTGTATATGTGTATTAAAGTTCATAATTTGTTGTGGAGTTATTGCCGCAGTGGAGGCTAGTATTTTTTGCGAAAATTAGTCCTAATAGATTCGATGTACAAAGCGTTAGGAACTTGATATATGTATTACACAGTGTAATTTTGCCTTGGATGTGCGTTGTGGTGCAGTAGATATCGGCTCAGAATAAGAAATCGGGGAGCCGAGTTCTAATTCCAGTTGAATTCATTGCATTCACTTACGTGCAAATACCCTTGGGAAAGGTATTAATCCGTCTGTTCCTTCCAGTTATGGGTTAAATAACAGGACAGATTGGGTTCTATAGCCTTGGTCGGCAACCAGTCTACCGCAGAAAGCAATGGCAACCTACTGCGGGATAATCATCTGCCCAGTCAGTCATGTCTCTTTCGAGACATGATCGCTCAAGCATGTTTCACGTATGGCACTTGACTGACTGAATCTTGCCAGGTCATTGACTACTTTTGTATTGGACTACTATCGTCCAACATTGACTGACTGCTCATTCTTGTTACTACTCCTACTTAAATTAGGTGGGAGAGTCTATTCACTATAGAATAAGTGTGTTTCACCATAACAATGTGACATGGCAGGTCTTAGTGGTAAAAGTCTGGACGTGAAAGTAAGGAATGTAGCTCATCTTAACATTTTCCATGGAAATAGCGATAAAGTAGCAAGAAGCTTAGCTGTAAAGGTATAAACTGTTGGAACAAAGGAATGTAGCTCATCTTAACATTTGCCATGGAAATAGCAACAGAATAGTGACATGCTAAAAATTCATCACCCACATGGCTTTGTATTAGAATTATTATAGATGTTTGCTTAAAAACTTAAAACCTGATCCACTGACAAGATCTTAAACTAGATCTAAAGAACAACTGTTTTTAAGTTATACAATTGTTATGTCGCCAAGTATAAATGAATAACTCAACAACAGAATCAAAATATAAGTTGTATTCTGCGGAAAGACGGTTAGTATGTACAGAAGTGATTAGTAATATTTACAATAGAAAAGATACAAGAGTCCAATCCGTCGTAAGACGTGTGAATACGTGGTTACTTACGGTACGCCACCGGAAGTGTGACTAACTCTTCACTGACTCGCACTGACTCTTCAGTAACTCATTAGAGACTCTCAAGTGACTCTCTACGACTCCCTACGACTCTCTTGTAGAGAATCCACCATTGCTATATATAGCAATGGGAACAGTCCATTTGTAGTCAAATAGGAGCAGCGCCCTAACAACAATAACAGACATTATGTACTATTGTTCACCCAATACAAGGCTCAAGAGCCACTCATTGTAGTGGGTTAGTAAATGAAGTTGTTGTAAGGGCATAAATGGTGGAAGTAAAAAGTGCATATGAGGATATGTAGGATAGTTAATAGTTAACCCTAAAGTTAATATTTTAATACTTGCGGAAGCATCCTCTTGTAAGTCTGTTCTAAAAAGTAATAATTGTGGGTGGAACTTCCTCCTTAGCAATGGAATATGAAGTGAATAAAAATGAGTTAACACTGTATACATGGCATGGCAAATCCTGCTTTAATGTCTGAATTAGTTTAGTTTGTTTGAACATTTGCCATTAAAATAGTGATAGAGTAGTGAGAGGCTTGCAACATTTTGTCTGCAGGGAAAAAAATTGTAGGGAAGAAATTATTCATCACCCACAGAGCTGCAGTAATATTTTTGAAGGCTGGAAAGCTGGGATTGAGGAGATCCAACTCAGATGTGGTAGCAAGACTCCATTTTTGGTCTGATCTGGCTCTAGTAAATATGGCAGAAGGAGTCAGGTACTTTCTAGCCAGTCAGTTAAGTGCCATATGTGATACATGCTTGGGCGATCATGTCTCTAAAGAGACATGACTGACTGGGCAGAAGGTTATCCCGCAGTAGGTTGCCATTGCTTTCTGCGGTAGACTGGTTGCTGACCAAGGCTATAGAACCCAATCTGTCCTATTATTTAACCCATAACTGGGGGGAAGAGACGGATTAATACTTTTCCCAAGGGTATTTGCGCGTAAGTGAATGCAAGAAATTCAACTGGAATTTGAACTCGGCTCTCTGATTTCTCATTCCGAGTCGATATCCACTACACCACAACGCACTATACAAAAAGGAAGCAACCATTTTTCCAACATCTTTACTCTTTAGCAATGGTTCATATACGCTAGTCTCATTTGGAGTTTGGAGTGTGTTTGAGTTCCAGTCAACATTCGAGGCATGGAAACATCATTTAGAATACAACTGTTCTTTAAGTTAGATGTGCTAAACATTTTAGATGTTTCTAATGTTGAATGTCCACAAGTGATGTGGTTTCTGTAGTGACAGTCCATGAGGTTTGATGAAGGATGGTCCTTACTGAGGCCTACACACTTCATTTTCTTGAAGCCATTTTTGACCATCAATAAAAAACAAGGAAGAACATCTTCAAACAATATATAACAAGAATGTTTTTTTTTTAAATGCCTTGTCCTCTTCAGGATATGAGCAATCATGGCCCTCCACATCTTCCTGTCTCTTGTAGCTCTTCATATATTTTGTTGTTATTTCTCCCAAACCCTGCCCATTTGCTTAAGTCCATCAAGTATATCATGTGCTGCTTTCCCCTCTCTCTCTATCTAACCTGTGAGTATCAGATGTCCCAAAAATTCCAGCTGTCTCTTCCTGATGATGAATATAAGTTTCCTTTTCATTTACATTATCTCCAAAACTTTGTCATTGCTCAGATGTTCTGTCCATGGTATCCTCAGTGTCCTTCTGTAGAACCACATTTTGTTGCTTCCAGTCTTTCCTTCATCTTTGAGGAGATTGTTTAGCATTTACTGCTATATAGGAGGACAGATATCACATAACAGTTCAGTCACCTTTTCTTTGTTTCCAACAAAAGTTTCCTGTCTTAGTACTCTTCTTAGCCTTTGGAATGTGCCCATAGCCATCTGAATGTTTTTCAACCTCAATGTTGCACTTTCAGACCTCTGTTTGAACACTTCCCAGTTATTTAAATTTCTGTACCTGCTTACTTTTAGTATCCCCAAGGTATCCTCTTAAACCGCCCTACTTTACAGTACAAGTGCATGTCAAAAATGAATTACTTTATACAATTCTAAAATGCATCATTAAAGAAAATATATAAAAAAAAAGCTTTAAACTGTGCAATTATCTATCAATGAAACAAGTCTGATTTAAATTGTGGTTCAGATGGCGGCAATTTTCATTCACTTGGTCAACAATACACATTTGTGATGAATCAAACCCAATGTAGTTTTGCACAAAAATGAATTATTGTTCACCTCCATCTGTTTGTCACAGAGAAATGGAACCAACTGATTATTAAAGATGAGACATTATTCTAAAAGAAGGGGTCATTTTCATTTTTTTTTTTTAAGAGTTCAATTTTTCTTGTGTTTCATCCACTAAAATTTTCAACTTCGAATTTTTTTTTAAAAGGCAATTTCAAACCTTATAATTAGCTCACCAAATTGACACTTATACATTTTTTTTAAAGATGGGGCTATTTTTTTATGTAGCGGGTGACACAATCTGGAGTGTAAGAAATTTGAAAAACACCACTATGAAATTGTTACCTTTGAAAAGCACATGCCATCATTGAAATAGTGAATAATTTAAAAAGATGTGGAATAAAAACTAATCATCACACATGAGAAAGAATTGAATTTTTTTTTGAAAGAGGAAATATTAAATTCTGTTTTCATAACTAATTATCAAAATAGCCTAAAAGAAAAAGAAAAAAAAAGAAAAAAATTCATCCCAAAATAAAAAAAATTTATATTTGCTAAAATTCACAACAAATTCTCCCAGAATGAGGCTCTTCAATTGCATTCTGGTTGGGTTGACCTTTCCAATCACCCTAAATGTGGGCGACTTGGGTGCGCAATTTCTAAGTGCGGGGTCTGCATTACACACCCAGATAAACAAGACAAAAACAGATATTTCCTTTTTTTTTTTTTAAATTGTAAAAATTTCCCTGTAAGTACCTCAAATATCAGCTGCACTTACAAAATGTGAATAACTGCCTGATTTTTGATAAATTTTCATTCTGATGGTTGGAGTTGTTGTGAGGCAAGCTAAACAAACTTTTATTTGAAATTTATTTCAAAAGAATGTCAAAAATTTACAAAAGAAACAGGCAAACTTTGATTTAAAATTTATAATTTCTTGAGATGAATTAATATTTGCAACAAGTAACTTTACATTATTTGAACTGAATTGCCATATTTTCCATCTTACAAGACACAGTTTTTTTCCTAAAAAATACCCTGAAAAATATTTGTACATCTTTCAAGATGAATGTATCAGTTACCACCATTGTTATCACCATGACATGGATGGTAGTAAGGATCATTTATTGTACATGACTGCAATCCTCACCAGGTGTCCCATACTTTTGGCTTTCTGCCACATCTAAGCTGCACTTAGAAAATCACCATGACTGACAGTAGTTATGACTCTGCAAAAGATAGGTTAGAACTTTTACATGAATTCAGCAGTGACAAATTTTGGGGGATTTGAAGGTGAATAAAATTTCTTGATTGTTTTATATTTTCACATGCATCTTTTTAAAATTTTGAAATCATTTTTTTGAAAATAAAACCACCTTTGGACAATGAAAGATGTATAGTACATTTATTAACCACCAATTAGCATGTCATTGCCATACAAACAAAATTGGACCAGTGATTAATGTAAATAATATGTGCATTGTGGTGCATTGGATATTGGCTCGGAATGAGAAATCGGAGAGCCGAGTTCGAATTCCAGCTGAATTCATTGCATTCACTTATGCGCAAATACCCTTGGGAAAGGTATTAATCCATCTATTCCTTCCAGTTATGGGTTAAATAACAGGACAAATTGGGTTCTATAGCCTTGGTCGGCAACCAGTCTACCGCAGAAAGCAATGGCAACCTACTGCAGGATAATCTTCTGCCCAATCAGTCATGTCTCTTTCGAGACATGATCGCCCAAGTGTTTATCACGTATGGCACTTAACTGACTGACATGACACTAATATGTGAGCGAACCATGGAGAATGTGGTGTCATACGAGAATGACTATTTTTTCTTAGAAATTTATTCCCAATATTAGGGTGAGTCTTCTAATCTGTAGCATCTTCCAAGTTGGAAAATACAGTAACAAAAAAAAGATCCTTTGTCCAAAAGCACACAAAATGAAAAACTGATAAAATTTGAATGGTCATAGCTTTGTTGCTAATTGCTCTACCAAGATAAATTCGGTATCATTTTTTTGTTTTGCCATGTTCTCTCTGTACTAAACATCTTTTTAGATATATTAAGAATAAAAGTTTAGTTGTGATACCTAATAATATTTTGAATGGGGTGTTTGAAAATGACAGGGTTCTAATACTGACAATGCCAAATGGTACTAACAAAGGATTTAAAGACCTTGTATAATTCACTATGCAGATGTGTGTTGTGGTACAGTGAATATCAGCTCGAAATGAGAAATCGGAGAGCCGAGATTGAATTTCAGCTGAATTCATTGCATTCACTTATACGCAAATACCCTTGGGAAAGGTATTAATCTGTCTCTTCCCTCCATCTATGGATTAAATAGGACAGATTGGATTCTATAGCCTTGGTTGGCAATCAGTCTACCACAGAAAGAAATGGCAACTTACTGTGAGAAAATCTTCTGCCCAGTCAGTCATTTCTCTTTCAAGACATGATCACCCAAACATGTATCACATATGGCACTTAACTGACTGATAATTCACTGAAAGTATATATAGTTACAAAGATCTGGATCTTGCAGTTGTTTCTTCTATGTACTGTGTCCTTTCAGGACATAGGCAATCATGGCTCTCCATAACTTCTGACATATTGTAGCTCTTAGCAGTGTTTTTTAACTTTTTTACTATCCATCCAAGAATTATGTGAGTATAAGAGTTTTAAATCAATGTGTAAGGTTAAGATTTGAGAACTTACTTTTTCTCAAACTAAATCTCTCTACTTTTTGATCAGTTTTTTTTTAGCTTATCAATTTTTATTTATTTGCTTTTATCTTTTAAAATTCACATGCATTTTTTTTTCTTGTACATGAAAATTTACTCCTCTTTCCAACACTGAAGTAGTTTTTCTTGTCCCACATCCTGTAATTTTATACTTTGTCTCAACCCTAACCAATTCCACATTATTCCTCCTTTCCCATTGATAGTATTAAGTTCCATACTATAATTCTTTCTTCTTTATCTCTCTTCTATCAGATCCAAAGGCTGTTATCCTGGTCCTGAAGCTGTAAGAGTTAATGCTATCAAATAGAATTAAAACAAAAAAAAACGGTTAAGTTTAAATGGCATTTCAAAATCTAGTATAATAGTAACTGTTAGTTTTTTTTAAACTGTCTAATATCAAGCTGAACTAAGCAGCCATCTTGTTCCCTGTGATATTTGAAGGCAACAGACAATAACAGTTGACCCTATTAAACAAAGGCTTAACTTTACCTAATTACTGCATTTTCTACTACTACAAGATACCAGTTGACATTAAATTCATTGAGAAAGTTTAGCATTTCAAATATCAACTATTGTTTGTCATTTAGCTCAAATTATTTCCCAAAAAGGGAAATAATTTGAGCTAAATCTTTACCAGATGAGCCTCATACTGGAGATTTATTTTTTTGTCCATATATAAATAAATTCTGAGTTAATGGTATCAATTGGTTCTTAATATTTACTACCTGTTAGTTTGGTATTACTGAAATTAAGTGTAGGAAGATTGGATTGTACCAATTTTACCAAATGAGAAGGTTTGTCTATTGCAAAAATCCTTCTGTGAAACCCTGGCTTTTTGCTAAATAAGCTTTGGTGAAAAATATACATCCATCAGAACTATGAAATAGAATTTATGTTTACTAGTCTAAATTAACCCATGAAAATTTCCTGGTTTTTTAATTTGAAGTTTCTGATTAATCTTAATTTTTCAGTTAATATTTGAATAAGCTCATGACAAGTTCTAAGAAAATAAAATATTTGTAGAAATTCTTCCATCATATTGTAAAATATTTGAGTTGAACAACTTTAACAAAATATTGCACTAACAATCATAAATATGAATGCTGGTCGTTATTTTAAGAAGTGGATTCAACTTTTCCATTTCACTGAAACAGCCGTTAAACATTTCTACTGCCCTTCCTTCTTTCCTTCACTTTCTCACTGAAATTAAGTAGTGTCTTTTCCCCACAGAATAGTCCATTATTTATGAGGTATTAGCAGGTGATTTTCTTTCTTTTTCTTTTTCTTTCTCACTTCTTTTTTCTTTCTTCTTTCGTATTCTTTTCTTACTCTCTTTCTTACCTACATAATTAACCTTTCTTTCTTTCTTTCTTTCTTTCTTATCTACATAGGTACACATCTTTCTTTCATGCATACTTCTCTCTCTCTCTCTCTCTCTCTTCTCTCTCTCTCTCTCTCTCTCTCACACACACACACACACACATATTTACTACCATGGTTAGGAAAAGACTAAGACACCCAGTGAGGATGGAATTCATTGACTAACAATGTTCTGTGAGATGAACTAGTTAGCCATCATTCTGTATAAACTTAATAAACCTTAATAATTTCAATTTCAGCAGGTTTTATTTATTAAGTGAGTCATGTAACTGAAATTAGAAAAGAGTAAACTATCCATGAAAGGTCTTTTTTGCTATTAAGTTGGTATCTTTTCTATTCAGGATTATTTTTCTATTGTGGACTTGTGGTGAGAAATAAATTTGTGAGAAACGGTTCTTTTCTTAAGCCATCTGCGTTTTTATTATGTCAAGAGTTCATGCCCTGGTTATTTTGAGTTTTTTTTTTTTGTTTTTTTTTTATGAAAGAACTCCAGGACTAAATCCTTATTCTCTTCCTGGCTTTCTATGACTAATTCGTCCCAAAATTTGATAATGTATAGGATATATGTAATATAAAACATATTTTATTTCACCAGGGAATTTTCATTAAAGGAAAGTGTTGTAGGTAGCACTTACCAAATAAGTATCTACCATTTAAGAAAGAGAGATACATTTAGAACTAATACAAGTTCTGCTAATTAAACCATAGCCGGGGTGAGAAAAGATGGATTCATACTTTCCCAAGGCATAAGTGAATATAATAAACCAGACTGGAATTGGCACTTGACTCTTTGATTAACTTGTGTTTCTTATTCTTGTCTTTCTATGACTAAATATGATAATGTACAGGATACATTTAACATAAAGCATACCTTATTTCACCAGGGAATTTTCATGTAAAGAAAATGTTGTGTATAGAATTACCAAATGCACATATTCATATTCATTCAGTGAGATGCATTCAGAACTATCATGCCCGTTCACTATTACACATTTATTTATTTATTTATTTATTTTTATGGCTTATCACCCTTTTGTGGGTTATTTAAAGCCAAAACAGTTTTGAAGTGTATGAATAATTTTTTTTCTTAATGAATACTGCATTAATTCTTTTGAGAATAATAATGATTTATCCAGATACAATTCCTACTATTTAACCCATAGCTGGAAAAAGATGGATTCATAAATTTGTAGGGTATTTGCACATATATTAATAAAATGAACCCCCAACTTCACTACTTTGACTGATTTTTTTTTTTTTTACAGCTTATCCACCTTTTGCAGGTTATTTAAAGCCAGGAAATACTTTAGATTGCAACAATATTTTGGAGAGAATTTTTACTAATACAAGTTTTACTAATTAGCCCATAGCTTGGGAGAAGAGGTGGATTCATACTTTTTGTAAGGGTATTTGTGTGTAAGTGAATGTAACAAGCCTGACTGGAATTGGAACTCAGCTCTTTGATCTCCAGTTCCAGATTGGGATCAGTTACAACACCTGCACATCCAAGCTTGCAGTACCTGGTATTCCAGTTCATACCAGGTGTTATAAGCTTGGATGTGCAGGTGTTGTGCTAGATAACAGCTTGGAATTTAAAATCAGTCACTTCATTTATCAGTTAATTAATAGAACATTATTATGCCCCTAAAATTCTTATAATAAAAAAAATATTTTCTGGCTTTAAATAACCTGCAAAAAGTTGATAAACTGTGAAAAACAAGTTAATCAGCAAAAACACAAACCTGTATGTCCCTGCCTTTTTTTTTTTTTTTTTTTATTCTGTTATATTGATTTTTGTCCTATAAAACTTAAAAATAATTCAACAAGGAGTGATATGTCATTAAATTAAGCACCCTCACTTAACTACTGCATACCTTTCTTTAAGTTATCTACTGAATTCCAGGCTAGGTAAGTTAATAATCAGGTTTTAGGGTTTGTTTGGCTTGAAAGGACACCTGGTAATTTCTTCTGTCTGAACTCTACAATCTTATTTGTCATTTTACAATGAGGAGGTATCATTTAGTTTCCAAATAATAACCTGTTACTTGAAAAGGATCTTTTATTATTTTTATTTTTTTTAATCTTACATTCTATTTAGAGGACGTAAAATAAGTTATTGCCATTTGTCATCTACCGTTAATATCATGTTCTTTATTTGTGGGTGACAGTTTTTTTCTGCTTTTCTATGTACAGTTTCTTCTTTATGTGCTGTGTCCCCTCAGGACATAGGCGATTATGGCTTTCCACAATTTCCTGTACTTTGTAGCTCTTAATAAATTTAATCTTTTTGTTTTCTCATAAACCCTATTCCATCATCCATTTACTCCAGCTCACTAAGGTTATACTTTATATTTCCCTGTCCCTCTTGCCTTCAATCCATCTTATGAGTATTAGATTTTCCAAGCCCTCTTTTCTCATTATGTTCCCTAGAAATTTGAACTTTTTCTACCTGATGTCAAGTATAAGTTTCTTTTTTGTTTCCATTTTTTGTAAATCTTTGTAATTTCTCACATAATCAATCCGTAGTATCCTCAGCATCCTTCTGTAGAAGCACATTTCTTTTGTTTAAAGTCTCTTCAGCTTTGAAAAGATTATTCAGTACCTAGAAAAGGGTGGTTGCTCCAGCCTGTCTTACTCATTCTCTTCTAAGATTAACATCATGACATGATATAACAATATTTTGTAGCGGACTGGAATTAGTTAATTTTATTAATTAATTAATAACCATGACCAGAAAATCTTCAAATTACTATTAGAGATCATAAGAGAACATACTAAGAGAAATTTTCTTTATCCTCCGAATATGAGCAAAGGAAAACAGTGGTGATTAATTTTATTAACTAATTATTAACTAGCTGGAAAATATGGGGAGATGACGTCATAAGATCAAGAGAGATTCCATTGGTCCGGTGACCAAGCCCCAAAAGGGGGAGAAGACTAACAATTGACCTCATGGAAGGAGGACTAATCCCATTGGTTAAACCACATCCAACAGCGAGTAGCAGCTAACCTCAGGATTTTATTGTTTACCGGGACGGGGGGGGGGGGGGGGATTAGACACCCAGTGACCGTCGGCCCCACACCATGGCATGTCCATAAATACAGGGTTCCGAGGGACCAAAACCAGTCGAGGGACCAAAACCAGTCGGTGTGGGGTTGGCCTCAAGTTAGCGTCGAGTCAGCGTGGAGTTGGCCTCGAGTTGGTGTCGAGTTGGATTAGAGGAGAGTCCAAAATTGACGTTCAAGTTCAGTTCCAGTCACCGGCCTAAAAATGTAACGACAAAGATAGGCGCCATGTTGTTAGGCGCCAACCGCAGAGTCTGCCAGCCAACCAGAGTTAAAGACAGAAGAGAACTTGCAGACAAAGTTTCGAGTGAAATTGCAGAGATCGACAGAAGAGAATTTACAGACAAAATGAGTAGTTGCAGCTCGAGTGGCAGAGAGTTCGATTTCCCGGTCCAGAAACGTAATGACCAAAGATAGTTCCCAACTGAAGAAGTAAAGAGACAGAGAGATGATTGCCATGCCGTCGGGTGCCAACCGTAGAGGAGCCTGTCGCCAATTAACCAACCAGAGTTAAGAGACCGACAAGAAGAGAATTTTCAGACAAGTCTGAAATTGCTAACTGAAAGAGAATAACCCAGCACTTCGGCAATTTTCGTAACATTCTGGAAAACAAGCAACAAGTTGACCAGACTTATATAATGAACTTAGACTTCTGTTTGAAGCAGCGAGCTGCAGCCAGCCAGATTCCTTGTTATTGCTTAGGAGAATAATTCGATTTACCTAAGAAACGCTTGTTCCACTACCAGTTGATAGAAGCAGGGATGGGAAATTATCACAGAAGATCATATTGTGTATATTCCACTTATTTTTCTGGGTGGTGGCATATTTGGTGCTGTTTAGACCAAGAGACTATTATGTATAATCCATATATAAAGACGTATTTTACAACACTTTTCAGCTGTCAGTCCACTTATTTTCCTTGGTGTTATAATTCTTTCTTTTATTACTTAATTGTGTGCACACTTCCCGGCTTGGTT